>RJWT010040616.1:0-12496 GCA_004365215.1 Cuniculus paca
ATCCTTGTATTATTCTTAGAGAAGCCACACAGCTCAACACAGAATGTGTGTTCAAAGCATCTGTTAAGTAAATGCATGCACAAATTCACCACAAAAAAGACTCTGTGCTAATCTAGATGTTGGGTCCAGGTGAGTAAAACAGGCTCCTGTGCAATAATGACTCATGATCAAGGCCCAACAGATAAGACAGACTTTCATTTTTACTTAGAAATAGTTAACCACTTTCTTCTACCATTCATTCTCTCTCTCTCTCTCTCTCTCTCTCTCTCTCTCTCTCTCATTAAAACTGTGTGATACATCTTCTCATTCTATTCATAGAGAATTGTAACAAGTTTTTATTTAAAAATGTGTGTGTGACTTTTTTGGGTGATTTCCCCAGAATTCAAACTACCAGTACTTTCAGATCTGTTACAAAGGTGTGCATCTGAGAATAGAACACTACACAGCAATTCTTGGAGACTTCTATGGTCTAAATATTTGTATCTCCTCAAAATTTATATGTTGAAATCCAATCACCAGTGTGATTTTTCAGAAAGTGATTAGATAATTCAGATGGCGATCTCATGATTGGTGTTAATGCCCTTGTAAGGGGGTTAAGAGATTAGAGTTCTTCTCTGTGTTCCATGAAAGTGGGTGCTGTTTATGAACCACAATACAGGACCTCATCAAACATGCCAGTGTCTTGACCTTCAATTTCTCAGACTCTGTAACTGAGAAATAGAATCCTGTTCTTTGAACTACTCTTTCTATGGTATTTTTATATAGCAGCCTAAATGGACTAAGGCAGAGATCTTCCAGAATTTCAGAATATATTTTTGGTTCATATATTTCAGTCAGTGGAAACTGGGAAAGGTCAGAAATCAGTTTTTCCTTTGCTCTTTCTCTGTGATTCAAATGTACTAGAAAATGGGTTATTATCAGTTGAGATTCAAGATCTACTTCTCTGGCAATTTAGAGAATCATAATTATGACTTTAACTGGCAAATCATTTCAAAATTATAAGTGATGCTTCTTCAAAAGAACAATCTCTTCTTGTCATAGTGATAATAGTGTACTGAAGAAAAATCATGAGCCCCAAATAAGACAGATTTTCCACACTTTTTGCAAGGTGTAGAAAACAAAGGATTGGTGTTCTTTATATAATTGTGATCCTGATTCCAAGTACCTTGGGTGGAAAGCACGGAAAATATCCTCCTCTCCACAGAAGATCTGGGAACAGAATTTGAGAAATCCTAGAAGAGAGAATTGGGACTACTGTAAGAGCAATGGCCATATAAATTTGGAAACTAACACCTCATGGCAGAAAGATTAGGAAATATTCCTTAAGGTCAGTTAATTCTATCATCAGACAAGCTATTTTTAAAAGTGTTTTTTGAAACCTCTCTATAGTCCTACTGGGGCGTGGTGCTAACTTCCTCCTTCCTCTATCTTGGCAGAACATTCTCATATTAGGTTTCTCCCAAAGAAATGCCAATTCCTAACATCAGACAGTTCTACTCAGAACAAATAAAAACTATTTTACATTTTCCTTTGCAGACCGATCATTATTGCTAATACCCATTTTATTTGTAAGACTGCATCCAACTGCTTAATATATTTCTTGGCATTTGAACATACATTTTTAAAGATCTTAGCTTTAGTAAAAAATCCAGCTAAAGGAGAGAGAGTAAAGTTTGATGGTAAATGAGACAATTAATTAGATGTACTTCAAAGGTCACTAGGTCTTCTCAGAAATGAGAATATGTCAAGACAGCGTTCTTCTTGCAGCACCTCAAATCAAAGTGTGGGCTAAAGACAGAGAGAGGGTCATAAGGTGTCCCTGTCCTGCATTAGAGGGTCTATTTTGGGGTTAATTACACTGGTTGGGAAGTTGTCTGAAGACAAGCATGATTTTTCAAGTCATCAGAATTTACAGTCTAGCTTACCACTTCCTCTTCTACTGAGAAACAGAAGAAGCCTGAGTAGTCTTCCACCACAGGTGTGAGACAGAGGCAGCCTGAACTTGCCATGATCTGCCTAACAATTTTCAAATCTCTGTTAAGTTGTTACCTAGCATTTAACTCTAATCCCAGGAAGTTGCTTGATTTTTTTCTTTATTAGTTGAAAAAAAAAGTCAAGGAGGATCCATTCTTCTTAGGTTTCACCCTAAGTGCACTCCATACTAGATTATCCCAAAAGCTAAATGACATTTTTTTAAATGTATCTTTTGCTTTTTTTTTTTTTTTCTGGTGCCAGGAATTGAATTCATGACCTCATGCTTGCCAAGCAGGCCCCGTACTGCTGAACTATACCCCCAGCCCTAAATGACTCTTAATGTCTTAAGTTTTCTTTTTTTTTTTTTTTTTTGGTACTGGGGATTGAACTCGTGATGTTGTGCTTCCCAAGCAGGCACTTACGTGTCTTGAGTTTTCTTATCCTTGCTCATAGCAAGATGAATTGAGTAGAACATTCAGACTTGCACATAGTATCAGTTCAGTGGTTGAATGCTTTCCAGTCCCTTTGGAATGGACAAAACAAAAACAACAAAAAAAGTGCCAATAGGTTGCTTTCTCTTTCCTTCTCATTCTTTTTGATGAAAGAAAAACAACAAAATATAAAACACTTTTCAGGGCTGGGCATATAGATTAGTGACAGAGTGTTTGTCTCATATGCACAGGTCTCTAAGTTTGATGCCCAGCCCTGCCAAAACAAACAAAAACATTTGGAATGTTATTGTTACTGTGCTAGTCATTTTTCTGTCAGTGTGATATCTCAGTAAAACAATTTAAAGAAAGGTTTATTTTGACTCAGGGTTTTGGAAGTTTAAGCTATATCCAGCTGGTTCCATTGATTTTTAGCCTATGGTGAAAGAGAACTGTCATGCGGTAGAGGAAATCTGGTCACCCCATGACAACCAGACAGGAGAAGGCAAGTGAGGGAAGGAGGGGGAGAGAGAGGAAGAAGGAAAAGGAGGAGGAAGGGGGAGCACTGGGAACAAGATACTGGCTCAAGAGCATGCTCAAGAGTACCCACTCTCTTCCACCAGGTCCCACCCCCTGGGTTCCATCACCTCCTGGTAGCTCATCAAATTATGACCCTATCAATGGATTAAGCCATTGATGGAGGCAGAGTCCTCATGATCCAAATATTTCCCCAAAGACCATTCAAATATTTCCCCAATGACCATCCTCTAAACATCGCTGCACTGGGACTAAGCCTACAACACGTGAGTCTCTGAAGGACATTCCAAATCCAAACTGTAACAGTTATCATATGAGAAACAAGATTATCCTCACTAAGAGATTCGCTGATGGGCCAAAGTGGTAAAATGATTTTTTAAAGATTGTTTTATACTACTAAAGCCCTCCTACTGTAGAGCATAAAGTTTGACATCATTAGTGGTTTCAAAGAGTTGGCAAGTTTAAACATATTGGTGTAAGAGTCATGGGTATTTTTTTTATGACAAATCATCATCTATTTAAATCCAAATAAATATCACTTACTAAGTTGTGTCAAAACAAGGTGTTCATACTTTAGATAATTCTTTAAGAAATTGCATTAAGCCAAAACAATGCCCCTTAGGGACTGTTGCTATGGACTATTGCTGAAACATCTGTTTTCTTTAGCAGCATGTCCTGTGTGAGAAACAAGTTCAAAATAAATAGAAAGAACATGTGACCATTTTATAATTCATGCCAAGGTGAAACCAGAAAGTACCTCCTAAGTTAAACCAAACAAAACCAGAAATATGTAACAAGCTCGTCTACTGATTGCCTTATGTCACTAATTCTAGTTGTCTCTATTTGCCTAAAGTTGTTTATTTAATCTCATCTTATAAAATATGTCTTACTGAGTTAATGCCAAAATCTACTTCATGATGTACTCCATTTCCTTTTAACGTTGGAAGAAATTCAGACAGACATTTTACTTTAAACATATCAATATTATTTTTGTCTTATTTATTTATATAATATTATAGCAAATTAATATGGATCCAGAATATGCTAAATTTTAAGACTGGAATGTTTCATACATAATAAAATAATGCTTTACTTTCAGACTAGTATGCCATCTGGGGTCCTTATAGATCTTAGTGTTTTAGATTGTGTTTTTTAATTTTCTTTTACAAAGATCTGATTAACTTGTTTGCAGGCTTCCATACTCAATTTACCTTGAAGTCATTCCAGAATTTTTCTATATTCTTTGATTTCCTTTTCACCTAATCTTTATGCCCTAATCTTTATGTCACAATAAACATCACACTGAATACAAAGCATAACGTTCAGACTTTCTGACCACCCATCTCCAAATTGGCACTTCTGGATGCCTATTCTTTGTGTGCATCCCATAACACCTTAACATAGTGCCTGGCAAGGGGCAGGGGCTTGCTAAAATTTTTCACTCAACAAATGAATGAACTACTGATGCCTTCATTATTTATGGGGCCTGGAACTGAACTGAATTCTAAAATTCTACAACCATTAAAAAAAGTCAAAATTTTAATAGCATCTATAAAATTCAGAAGTATCAACCATAATTTACTGAGCACTAGATAGAGATTAGCATTTTCACAGACACAAAGCTTCCTCACTGCTTCTGACCCCTTTAGAAAGCCAAAAAGAAAGCAAAATAATGACCTGTAAATCGTAACAGGAGTTTCACTGGGGCATCAGATTGACGATGTAACTAGCCAGAACAAGAAAAACATTTCTGCTGCACAATTTCAAATGTTTGATGCAGTCACTCGTGTTCCGAGATACATGTCTTTGTTGATGGCTTGTTTGTTTTTATTGGTTGAGAAATGTGCTGCTATAACAAAACCATAAAAGGCTGTATGAGATGGAATCTGGAGGATCTAAAGGTATTTAAAATAAATATTTCCACCCTTGAGTTTAGCAATTTTCAAGACAGATGTCTTCTATCAAAGAAAGTAGCAAATGCTTTTTTTCTTCCTCAACTTGGCTGAAACATTTACATTCTCTATGTTCTCAATTCCCTGATAGAGAGGGAGTTTGGTTTTCTTTTTCTTCACATTTTTTTCATGGATTAGAGTTGCCCTCTAGGAGACAGAAATGATACGGGGCACCGGTTACCTAGTACTGGAACTCAGTACTGTCTAACTTTAACAGTCACTGCCAGAGGTAATACTGTGTGTGGCGATCCTATAAGGTGCCCGCCTTTGAGATAATTTTCTTTGTATAAACCTTTTTTTTTATAATTTAAGAAATACTATTGTGTATATGCACCAGACAAGGGAATTAATGTTTAAATCATTAAATAAACTTGCCAAGAACAGTCAATTGATAAATAAAAAGACAGGATTTGAGATCAGGTTTTTTAATTCCAGAGTTCACATTGTAGTCACTACATTTTTTGTTGCTTATGAACCTTGGACATGCACCTAGACACTTCTGTATTTTCTCCTTTTATTGCAAGGATTATGTGAAATATTTGTAAAACACTTGGACCAGTGACTATGTTAGCTTTCCATTGCTGTCACAAAACACCTGATGTGAACCACTCATAAGGAGGATAGGTTTATCTTGCTTCAGGGTTTCAGTGGTCTTGGTCTAAGGTCTTCTAGCTCCATTCCTTGGACTGAGTGAAGTAGATCATCACAACTTTGGGGGTAGGTGGGAGAAGGGGAGAGAGCCAGAAAGGAAGGGTAAAGGGTCAGGAATATGTTGTTCTTAAGAGCATACGCCCAAGGACTTATGCCCTTCAATGAGGTCCTGCCACCTAAGTTTCTGTCACCTCCCAAAAGCTTATCAAATTAAGAATGTATAAATGTTGATCCATTGATGAGGTCAGAATCTACATGATTCAGTTACTTTCCCAAAGTCCCGCCTCTGAACACCATTGCGTTGGGGGCCAAGCCTTCAACAGAAGAAGAGCCTTTGGGGGATTCCAGATCCAAACCATGAAAGTGTCAACAAAATTTTCAACAAACTATAACCTCAAAACAGTTGTTATTATTTTTGCTTCAAAGAGTCAGTTTTATGTTAGACCACTGGAAAAAAATAGAAAAATAACTTTTTGTACTTAACTACATATTTATATTTCATATATCTTTCATTTCACCCTGTGATTTTAAATTTCTATATGGCAATATTTCTCTTCAGCCTGCACAACTCCTTTTAGCATTTTTTTATGGGATGAATTTTCTGGCAACAAATTACCTTTACTTTCACTTGTCTGAACTTTTCCTTATTTTGTCTTCATTTTTGAAAGATATTTTTGCTCAACATAGAATTCTAAGTTTGCATGTTTTTAAAATTTCAACACTTTGATAATGTCACCTTTCAACTTTCTTTGTATCTGAAAATGAATCAAATGTAGTCTTTTTGTTGTCTTTTTCTCCCCTTAGGCTGATTTTAAGACTTGATGTTTGGTTCTTAGTGAATGTATTAGGTGTATAACTTATATTTTAGGGTTGAAGTGGTTTTGGATCTATAGTTTGATGTTATCAAATTTTGGAAAAAATTTGTCCAATATTCCTTTCAATATTTTTCTTCCTCGTGGCTCTCTTCTTTTGGGCCTTAAAGTACACATATTTTTGATCACTTGATAAAACATATAATTTATAGAATTCTGCTCATTTTTTCGATCATTTTTCTGTGTGTGTTTCACTTTCAGTAATTACTATTGACCCATCTACTTTATTGATCCTTTATTTTACATTGCTGTATCTGGTCTCAACAATGCTTTTTAAACTTCAGATATTGTGTTCTAAATTTCTAGGTATGTGATTTATTTTTTAGAGTTTCCATTTCTCTCCTGAAGTGACCCATCTCATCCATCTTCCAGATCTTTTAACATGCTTGTCATGGTTATTTTAATGCTTACCATTTTCAACATCTGAGAGATTCATGAGTCTGTTTCTACTGATTGATCTTATTCTTTACTATGGGTCACATTTTCCTGTTTTTGGCATATTTAATAACTTTTGTAAAAGATACTTACCCTGGGATTATTCATAATGATACACAAATAAGACTCTGCATTCTGCAGTTTCCTTTGAAGAGTGATGAGGGTTTTTTTTTTTAAAGCAAGCAGTTAAATTACTGGTGGATTACCTTGAGCCTGTCACTATTTGGTTTTAGTTTGGCATTTTATTAGTGTGAGTTTATTTCAGTTTTGATCTTTGTTCTGGGATGCGGTCCTTATTTTTAAGGTGTGGCCCTTTGGAGTTTTAGCAAACAGTCCAAGATGTTCACTAACCCCTATTAACTTGGTAGGACTTGAATGTCAAATTCTGTCTCCTGAGGAGTGGGAGAAGAGGTAGAAATCTCTGAGTAGCTCTTTAAGTCTCACACATTTGACTCCCACCAAAGATGCTGTGGTCTTCCCAAATGTGCAGTTCAGATGTAGCTAAGAATCTGAATGCAGTTGATGTGCAGATCTGAGGATCTCCTCCCATTGGTGATTGCTTCTTTTGCAGAATTTCTTCCCTCAATTTCCAGGTGCTCTAATGCTCTAACACTGACCTCTGAGCTTCTCAGCACAGGACTGCTGCTCTGATTGAACTCTGGAGCTTGTAGGCTCCCTAGACTAGGGTTTGCCCTAAAAAGACAAGCAGATAAAGGAATTTCTCATCCAATTTCCCTTTTTCAAGGGTCACATCACTCTCATATTCTGCCAGCTTGTCTTTGCCCTTAGTAACTCAGGCAGTTATGTTTTTTATTTAGCCAGAGTTCAGTTGCTAGTGGCAGAATGGCTCTGGTATGTGTTACTCTGCCAGAAGTGTACATTCTCAGTAAATTATGTTATAAGTATTAATCGTCTTTTTATCAGTGAGGTGCTATGAATGTTAAGTTGTTGGTATAGCACATTTGGCATAGAAAGTGCCTTTTAATTAAAAGCCATCATCATTAGACGAATGACTGAGAGCTTATCAGAAAGACAGCTAAGGAGTAAGAGAAAACTATTGAAAAGAAAATCACAGTACAGAGCTCCACAGCGGTTTTGCCTCATGATAACCAGCTGTCACTTGTGCAGTGTCCACAGCAGCTGTTCATGAAGTCTTTATAGCCAGATGTTGTTCCTGAAAAAGTCATTGCAAAGTTCATAAACTCAGAACAAAGACTTTTGGTCCTGATCTGGTGTGACTACCAGGCTAATGCTTTGGCAGAAACAGAAATCAGAAATCAAAGAGTACAACATTTAAGAAATTTAGAAACAATGTTTACATTGAAATGAATTAAACTCATTGGCTGAAGACCAGTTCATATGCTTCTTCATGCGTAGAGACAAAATTATGTCTCATATTATGCATGTGTAAAATGTGTGACCTTGCCTATGCATGGCTTTTCATGTTTGAGACTACAGTGGATTTCAAATACCCTACTTTGAAAATAAAGACTGGCTCATTAAAACACAGTGAGGAAAAAACCCAATCAATAAATATCAGGCTAGGGATATAACTCAGTGGTACAGCGCCTGCCTGGAAAATATAAGGTCCTGGGTTCATTACCAAAAATAAATAGATAAATAAATATTTATCAAATGCCAAACTCGAAAGAAGCTGCCTGGAGCACCTGAAACACTAGCTGGGTTCTAAAAACTAGACAGCAGAAACTGTGGAGCATGACCACACAACGTTTTAAGAAGTACTGACTAGGGTTAGGACTTGAAAATTAAAATAACAACTAATAGGAAAGAGAAATGGTATCCAGATATGGGGATAAACACAACTAAATATGAGAAATAAAATTGTGTGTGATAGAGACAAAAGAGAAGGTCAGTTTAATTGGAGATAGTCAAATGTTAGGGAGAGGAGTTTGACTTATGGTTTAGGATCTCTGTTTATCACTAGTATGATTTTCAGACATTAGTTTTACATGACATCTACAATTCTAGACATTTTAGTACCTCTCTCACAGCCTTCCAAGCATAGTGATACTGTGAATTCATGTAATGCTCATTAAGAGATTATAACAGAGATCATGAGGGACCCAGGAAGACAAGGAAAAGTCAGCAACTCCTGAGAATCAGCCATGCTGGGACTGGGAGGAGCCGATCAAGGATCCAACTAGCCAGCCTTTCTGGTAAGCTATGCAGACTGTGTGGGAACCAGGAAGAGAAAAAGTCAATGCCTCCTGTAAGCCTATGGCATGCAGGTTGAAAATCACTAAACCCTCACCCCATAAGCCAACAGCTGGTTTGGAGGTCAACCTGAGCTAATAGCAATTGAGGTACAAAAAGCACCTGAAGGATTGTATTGTTAGGTTGAATTTACAGGCAAGGGGTTGACAGTCTGAGCATGTATAGGAAGGATAACAATATGTAATACGGTAAATATGGGGGGGGTTCTGTCTTATTTTTAAAGTCTAATAATGTTCTTACTGTTTTGCTTTATTCTTATTTTTTTGTTTGCTTTACTCAATATTCTATTTTGATTGGTTTTCTGTTTTGTTTTGGTCTGATTTTGCTATAACTGATGGAATGGATAACTACTGTGAAGATAACAAGATATACTATAGTAGCCATTGTTGTTTTTGCATTACCCTGCTTTGATATTCTGTACCAATTTCACTGCTGTGTTTTGATTGGATTTATTCTGTTTTGTTTTGTTGGGTTTTACTATCTTTAAAATAAAAAAAAAGAGAGTATAACAACCTATTCAATGGGTTTTCTATTATTACAATAGTAGCAAAGAAGTTATCATGGCATAACCTGCAACTATGTCAGTTTGGTCCAAAAATTTTAATGAAATCTACAAAAAGTATTCCAAGTAATAGTAGATATGCCAAGAAAAAGATTTATGAGAATGAAAAATTACATTTCACCCTCATTCTCTTTTTTAAAAAAGTAGTTTTGCTATACATCAAGAACAACTTTAGGTACTTCAAGTTAATTTATATTATTTGAAACCAAGTCTTAACTAATACAAGGAGAAATAAACCTAAAACACATTTTCAAATACAGAATAAAATGTGTAGAAGTGGAACACTGAACATCTTCTGACTCTTAGCTTAGACAAGGGCTTTTTAATTTCTCTTTAGCGGTGGAGGTGAACTTTAGTTTCTCCTTTATATCCAGGATCCTTTTTTTTTTTTAAAATCAACTAGATTTAAATCAACATGACTTGATCAAATAGTAAATATATTTTCAGTAAAGGTCACAGAATATGAGAGAGAAGACCCTACTGTGAAAAGTTGTCAGAAACCTCAGCCCTCATTCGCCAGTTCTGGCGCTCAGGCTAACTTAACCTGCTTCACTACCGTGACTGAGGTTATAGGAGCTGGCATCCTAAGACTCGAAGACTGTATTTCTAGACTTCCTAATAGTTCATTAGAACAACCCAACTCTTCAGACAGTTCAGAGCTGCCACAAGTACTAATCCAGTGGAGTTTATGAGAATTTTTAAAGGAATGAGAACTCTGATACCTAAATATAGTGAATTCATGGGTTATCCAGTATCTTTTCCTCTGGCATTCATCCTTTACTCCCATCCACCTAGTCCAGGAGCCCGTTTTCAACAGTCCTCTTTCCACACAGTAGCAGTGCCCAGCAGACTCATCTTACCTCTCCGCGGACGAGCACCTGAAGTGTGACTCTGAGGGCAAATCTCATTCTGAGCTAATGAAGGACATTGTGAACACTTGCATCATGTTTTCTGCTTCAAAGATCAGGCAGCTGAGAAAGTAGTCTGGAAAGATGGAGAAAAGAAAAACGTACAAAAAAGCAACAGATAGATGTGTGGAAAGCATTGGCAAGGAGTGAGGGGGATTCTGGTGAATGACGACTCTGTTACAGTGAGTGCCATTATGCGTTTTTAAAACTTTCCTCAGACCCCTTAGAGTTCCTTGGGTTTCCCAGCAGCCATGTAAAAAATTCCTTCCCCCGCTTTCTTTCCTTCCTTCTTCTGTTTACTACTTCAGCTACCTCAAGTTAATTTATATTATTTGAAACCAAGTCTTGACTAATACAAGAAGAAATAATCATCAAACATACTTCCAAATACAGTTAAAGTAGATGCTCATTACCTGCATCCATCTCGTCATGCTTATGAGTGGGTAGTTCGTGACCCGGACTTGTGAGATACCTTTCTTGCATTAGCACACCACTCTTTCTGCTGCAGGGTCTCTCCTTTCTACCCAAACACCAAAACCCAGGCCAAGATTCAAGTTCCAGGAAACCATCAAAATTGAACCCAACTCATTCTAATTTCCTTTTACTTCTTTTTTTTTTTTATCATTTCTCCACAGTTCTGAGACTTATTTTGCATATATTTAAATGTTGCCTAACAGTCACTCTGAAATTGCTTTATTTGCTTGCAATTTTTCTCCAAAGAGAAAATAGATTATTTGACAAAATAATATTTTACTCCATAATTTACTATTTTACTTTAAATAGCCCTGGTACTGTGTATTGCATATCCTACATGTCCCATAAATAGGTTAAGTATCTCTAGCATATCCTGATAAACCATGGAAATCCCAATTTTTTAATACTGGAAGCAAATATTTTAAAACTATTGACTTAAAGAAAGATAGTAATGACATTTGGAAAGGCCACAATGTTAAGTACTTAGAGTTTACCTATGGTGCATTACTTCACTTGTAGATTTCCATTTCTAAATGAGAAGCAGTATCAGAGTTCTCATGCAAATCCTTCTATGCATAATACATCTGGATGACTAATCACAGAGAGTTCCTTCTAGATGCAGCAAAACAAAGTGCAGCTCTCCTAAAAGACCAGTGCCTTGGATTAGACTTCCCAGGTTTAGCTCATCAATAAATGTCATGAATGATAAACTTCATCGAAAGAGTACATGCTCACAGAGGAAACACCAAAACTATGGAAAGAATGAGGTACTGCAAGCTGAAAACATGTGAAAATTCCAGTTTTTTTTTTTTTTTTTTTTAGGTTGTACTGTAAATCTACAATGAGTCATTTTTAAAATCATTTGATGAGGCTTTCCATCAATGGTAAATGTGTCCTAAAGCACTTTAAAAAATAACTGGCAGTTAGGGAACAACATAAAAAATATCTACAAGAATTCTTAACATTTGCAGGGAACCAGGAGGAAGCTATTGTATAAAACTGAAATGCATAGAAATTTTCTCTAATCAGTCTCAATTTGTATATGGTGACACATACCTTGGAGCTACTTGGATGAGAACATTTTTGCAATTCTAAAATAAATGGAGTAGTTTTGTCACTCTCAGAAAAACACACCCTGTTTACATGAACACCTCTTCTACTTGATTCCTTTGACCTGAGAAGTTGAGTGGAACTGAAGAAGCTGCCAGGTCCCCAAAGTGGGAACAGACCCAGCAAGCATGGTTTTATTCCCTTCCTCTAACCACTTGGAAACATTATCTTAAGTATATAGGATTAAAAATTTACAATTCCGTTTTAACCAATCAATCAATGTTTGTGGTGCTTGTGGGACTAGGAATGTTATTTTAATCACTGAGTAGGTGTGAACAGATTCAATCCACCTGATTTCCCCGCTTTTCCCTTAATTCTTCTCAAATCAGGTACTCTTTGGATTTTTAGCCTTAGTTTC
>RJWT010040617.1:0-12470 GCA_004365215.1 Cuniculus paca
TAATTCAGTATCATGATCTTTCCAGTACAGCAGTACCTCGTTCCCATGAATAATGCAGAGCTGGAGAAACGTATAGAAAACTACCTTAAAGCACATGTTATAATGCTGCCTAGCCAGCACTGACACTTCATACATTTACTTAACAAATAATAATTGGTCCTCCATGTGTCACCTGAGGAATCCTGAGAGGAGACCAAGATAAAGGGATAAAAGGATCAAGAGGCTTGGACTAGAAGCTACTGAGGAAGAAAAGGTCCTAAATCAGTTTTAAAATTAGCATTTAGGTGTCCTTCCCAGTAATCAGAATTGAGTCCTGACACACAAGTTAAATAGGGATACCTTATTTGTATTCCTTATTGCCAGTGCATTCTGACATACTGTAGTTGGATGCTCTATAAGGTTATTTTCATTATTCTTCTGTGTAAGATGAAAATGATGTCTGCCTTAACTCATAAAATTAAGATAAAAGGTTAAAAAAATGATAATTAAAAATACTTGACATGTAAGCAGGTACATAACTCCTGGTCTTTTTCTAAGTGTGTGATGCATCTTCCTAAATCTGTTGGCCCATCTTAGAAGTAGTCACAGCACTGAAGAGAAAACCAATGTTTGTCTTTGATGAATTTGGGGAAAATTGTTAATAAAGACATTGACATGAGTCAAAAAATATAAAGAACATTTTAGTGTCTTCTACTAATCTACTGTAAGACCAGAACAAGGCTTAAATCAGTCAACATCTTTTTTCTTATAAACTCAGAAGCAAAGTCCAGCACATACATATGGAGATATAAATAGAGAAGGAGGAAGGATAAAGGAAGAAAGGAAAAAGAAGATAAAATTGTCAAACCTCAAAAAGGAAATTATCAAATACCATAAAAGCAAATAGTGCAATGCTAAAACTTGAAGGAAACATACGGTACTATTTATTACTTAGACGAAAATGTATCTCTGAAAAAAATTTTAGAACATATATATGTTATAGCGAGTTTGATTCATTCATATTGGAAAACAGGCAGAAATATCTTCATATTATCTTTTGGGTTTTTGAGGGGAGGTCTACCTGGGACTGAACCCAGGGTTTTTGAAATGAGTTGCATCCCCAGCCTACCTTTTATATTTTAAGACAGGATCTATCTAAATTGCAAAATGGCCTGGGCTGGGCTCAAACTTGCCATCTTTTTTACCTCAGCCTCCCATGTGTTAATCTTTAAAGAGAAATAATTACAGAGAACAATATTGAACACTAATTTAGCTGGTCTCAAGACAAAGAATCAACAAGGGTAGATCACAAAAAAGATAATTTCAATTTCTCTGTAAGTGTTGACCTGAAATTCAAGGAAACACTGAGTAATTATCTACTGTTGTACCCTACTCCCCATAATAGCCATCTTATTTATTTATGATTTTGTGAGCCAGCAATGTGGATTGGGAGCAACTAGGTAGTTCTAATTTTCTACTTCAGAGTCACTAATGAAGTTGTGGACCACTGGCACACGGGTTAGAGGCTGCTTTGTCTATTGACCCTCTGTTGAAATGGTTTCCTTTTGCTCTGTGTTCTTATCCTCCAAAGGTTTAGCTTTAGCTCTTCAGAGGACAATCAAAGAGACACAAACTTACAATTTGTTTTAGACTGTTGCTTTTTTCACATTTGCTAATGTCCCCTTGGCCCAATCATATGGCCTATCCAGGAGTAAATAAAGGAGCAGCTTCATGTGGGGGATTTTGTTCTATTACTTTAATGATTTACCACAATTTGACAGACTATATTAGTCAGTTTCTGGCTGCTCACCCAAATCACATTTAGTAATTCACCACTGCAAGTAAGTTAAAGTTTACCTTTCTTTTACCTTTCTTTAAACAAAAAGAGCTTGAGTGAAGATAGGGGCAAGGAAGATAATAGAAAAATTTTTTTGCCAGTTGAGAATTTGGTAATAAAGATCCTACTCACATAGTTTAGCTTTATTTTCAAGAAATAAAACAACATAAAAGAAAAAAATTGCAAACACTTAGGTTTTGATATCCAATATTAGCAATTGGCAAATTATAAAGCAAATAAGTTGTGACTACTCAATAGCCAATATGTCCAAAGTAAGTATTGACAAATAGACTTTTGAACTGATCTACTTTCTATTTTACTTCATTTGTCATGAGCAAAGAAAAATACAGTCAGTGCAAAGTGACTGATCAGATATGGCCTGAATGTTTATTATATGGGCCCTGGCCTAGGACCACTGATCTCCTGCTCAGGGGTATGATGACAGAATAAAACACAAACGTAGACAAGACATATATTTTAGTTATAAGGGGCACTGGGAGAGTTAAAGCCCAATGACTAAGACCATGAGGCATGATGTCCTTGGCCTTTATTACGTGCACAGCTTGACAGGGAGTATGCTAGTGGGCTGCAGAAAGTGGTAGGAGTGAACTACTAACAGGGTCAAGGTTCAAGAATTGAGGAACAATGCATTTTTGGAAAATCACACAGGAGCAGATCATGGTTAACTAGTAACCTGATTGCTAACTGTGACTACTGAGCTAGAAGAAATTTGGGTAAGTCAAGTCCTTAGTCCATGTTATCTTACTTTGAGGCACCGGAACTTAACAGACTGTTTGCTAGTGTCAATTCTGGTGGTTGGCTCAAAGATTAATCTGCCCGTCAGCCAGCCGCAGGTCTCACCACAAGTCATGTAGGCCTAGGATGGACTCTTATTCTTGAGCCAGTTTATTAATATCAATTATTGCCTACTCTGCACTGCATCAAGCTGGTCCTCAGTAGTTTATGGCTGTCCAAAATTCTTATGTTGAAACCTATGTAATCACCAATGTGTTATGAGGTGAGGCTGCTTGGAGGAGATTAGGTCATGAGGGCATAGCATACACGAATGGGATCAGTGCCCATAGAAGAGGGCTGAAGGAGCTGCTTTGCCTCTTGGATCATGTGAGGCCACGTGAATAAAGGAACCCTCTCTGAACCAAGAACCAGGCTCTCACTAGACACCTTATCTGCTGACACCTGATTTTGGGCTTCCTAGCCTCCAGAACTATGCAAATAAATATTTATTAGTCATAAGTTACCTGAGTCAATGGAATTTTGTTATAGCAGTCTGAAAGACTAAGACACCAGGGACAAGACAAATTCATCACACCAGTAGGAGTCAAAACCATTTTAAGTTATAAAACCTTAAAAATTATTTTTCATTATAAATTATACACAATATAACATTTGCCGCTTTAAACATTTTTTACATTCATGGTTCAGCAGCATTAACTACATTCATTTTGTTATACATCTATCACCACTACCTGTCTCCAGAAATTTTTCCACCAATCCATACTGAACTTCTGCACCCATTGAACAACTCCACATTCTTTCCTCCCTTCAAACCCTGGGAATCATCATTCTGCTTTATTTCTATGAATCTATTCTAGATAATCTCATACAAATGGACACATACAATATTT
This sequence comes from Cuniculus paca, assembly GCA_004365215.1. Taxonomy (NCBI): domain Eukaryota; kingdom Metazoa; phylum Chordata; class Mammalia; order Rodentia; family Cuniculidae; genus Cuniculus; species Cuniculus paca. Next base: position 3,463 of record RJWT010040617.1, read on the forward strand.
GTGCTTTTGTGTTTAGCTTATTTCACTTAGCTTATTTCAAGATTTCATATTTTAGAATATATCAGAATCTCATTCCTTTTTGTGCTTCAATAATATTCCATTTTGTGTGTGCATGTATTGTAGCCATCTGTTGATGGACACTTAGGTTGTTTCTACCTTTTGGCAATTGTGAATAATGCTGTTATGAATAAGCATATACAGATATGTTTTGAGATACTGTTTTCAGTTGTTTTGAGTATATGTCCTACAGTAGAATTGCTGGGTTACATAATTCTCGATAATGCTCTATTTTCAAGGAAATGCCACATGATTTTCCACAGCAACTACTCTATTTTACATTCCCACAAAGAGTGCACAAGGGTTCCAATTGCTGCCTGTTCTTGCCAATCTGTGTGAGTTAGGAGTGAACTACTAACAGGGTCAAGGTTCAAGAATTGAGGAACAATGCACTTTTGGAAAATCACAAAGGAGCAGATCATGGTTAACTAGTAACCTGACTGCTGTGACTACTGAGCTAGTATTTTCTGTTAATTTCTGCAGGGAGTATCTTTTTGGTAAACATCTTGGTGGGGGTGAAATGACACATTTGATTTTGATTTTCTTAATGATTAGTGATGCTGTGCATCTTTTCTTGTGTTATTAGTCATTTGTATATCTTCTTTGATTTTTAGACAGAGTCTCACTATGTAGTTGAGTCTGGCTTTGACTCATTAAGTAACCCAGGCTGGTCTTGAACTCCTGAAAATCTGCCTGCCTCAGCCTCCCCAGTGTTAGGATTACAGGCATGTGGCACCACACCTGGCTTGTATGTCTCCTTTGGAGGAGTATCTACTCAGGTCCTTCGAATAGCAAAAGTTTGACCACAAGGTCCCTATCCCTGGGAATTGGTACCCACATTGTTTCATCAAGAAAAATTGAGTGAAATCCTTTTAATCAACAAAAAAGAACAGATAAATGGTTCTCTGTTGTACTTGTTGGTTCTTGTTGGTACTTGTTGGTTCAAGAAATACCAAAATGCGTTGTTTAAAACAGAATTCTTTACTGGGATTCCCTTTACATTTTCACGAGTACCTACTATATGAGTGTCCCATTTTTGTGTACCTACTATATTAGTGTCCTATTTTCGCTATTACAAATGACCACACCGGCCGGGTGTGGTGGTGCACGCCTGTAATCCCAGTACTCGGGAGGTTGAGGCTTAAGGATTGTTGCAAGTTACAGACCTGCCTGGGCTACAAAGTGAGCCCAAGGCCACCCTGAACTGCATAATGAGACCCTGTCTCAAAAAGACAAACGAAACAAAACACTAATGACCACACCTTAAAAGTTTAAAACACCACAAATGTATTGGAGTGTGATTCTGGAGGTCAGAAGTCTAAAACCAAGGCATCTGCGGGGCCTGTGTTCCTTCTTCAAGGGAAAATTCCCGCTTCAGCCTCCTGAGGCTGCTTGCATTCCTTGGATCACTGTCTCCTTTTTGTATCTGCTTTAGTGTCAGGGCTTCTACAACTGATTTTGAACTTCTTGCCTCCCTTCTTATAAGGACTCTAATGGTTATATTGTGCCCACTGAATAATTCAATTTAACCTTCCCATTTCTATCCTGATCATATCTGAAAACTTCCCGTTTGCCAAATAAGGTAACATACGAGTATGTTCCGGGGATTAGGAGGCGGACATTTCTGCGTGACATTATTGAACACCTATGGTGTGCCTCAGAGCGCAACATGAAATTAAGGCCTTCGATATATTCAGCAGGTATCATTTTCCTCTTAGATTATTTTAACTACATCTCCTTTACCAGTGGACAGACTTTCTAAAGTGTTAGCAGCCCTTGGACCACAGAAGGAACTATGAACATGAACAGTCTCAAATGAACTTTGCTGATACGAATATGGTGATACAATAGCCCTACATTTTCATTATTGGCGTTTTGCTGACGAATTACACAGACAACCAGAACAGCTTTCTCTAACAAACAATCCACGAAAACTAAAACTACTCATCCTACAGCATAGTCGGTAGGAAGAAGCAGAAACGTATTGACCATGCTCTGGGCAACAGATACCCTTTAGTCTTCGTTTCCTGCTTCTGTCGCTGCTCTGGGGTCCCAAGGTGTAGCCCACTGTCCGGAGCTTCTCGCAGCTGCGTTCCGCAACGCCGCCGAGGGGCGCGCGCCACCCGCTTCCGGTTCAGGCGAGCGCGCGCGCGGGAGGGGTGGCTTTCCACTTTCCGCTCGCTCCGCCCCCGGAAGCTCCCGCTGCAACGCTTGGCATTTGCACGCATGCGCACTGGGCAGGGAGCCGCGTTCATGCCGGCGGGGGCGCGCCTCTGTGTCCGTGCGTGCGTGTGTGCGTGCGTGCGTGCGTGTGACCGGGCCCGCGAACGCCCCGCTTCCCAGGTGAGCGTCGCGCGAACTCCCCCTCTAGGTATCTGTCCGCGGTGAGCCCGCCGTAACCTACCACCCGTTCGGGGTCCGTTTGCGGTCTCCGAGCCCCGGCAGCGGCTAGCACCCGGGGTGGGTACCGCAAGCCTGCGCGGGAGGTCGGGAGGCCCGCTGGGCCGGCCCCGCCCCCCGCTCCGCAGCCTTTAGGTCGCCCACACCCCTGGCCACGGCCGCGGGTGGAACCACGACAAAGGCGTCCGGGTGGGAACGGCGGTCCTGCCCCCGGACGCGTTGGAGGTGGCGCGGGGCCGGGGTCGCCTCCGAAGTGAGTTGTGGTCGCGTCCGGAGCCTAAGTTCAGATTGCTGTGCTCACCTCCGCGGACTGGAACCCAGACCCTGAGCCCAGAGGCGCTGTCGTTGGTCTGCTTCCTCCCGAGGTAGGGAGCAGGTCGTGGACGGAGCTTCAAGTTCGTTGATAACAGATTTTTACATTGGGCCAAGATTTTTGTGTACCCAACTGAGTATCTTTTGGGGGCCCTGTTATATATCTACAGAAATATAGTGCCACAGGAACAAAACGGAAAAAAAAAAAGTCGGATTGTTTTGCTGTGTATTTTCCTGATGTCTTCTGAAAGCTCTAGTATTTCTATTGCCTGCTCCTCCTGAGCAATACAAATGGTGAGTGTCAAAGAGACACTCAAAAAACTTTGGCAAAAACTCGCCTTGATGGAGCTCCAGAGGGTTATGATCCAATGAATTGTAATTTAATTTTACTCTTTCCCATTGTGTTGTAAAGAGAATCTTAATTATCTTATGAAGCTACCGTTGTTCTTATTCTGCACTGTAATTAAATCTCACTAACTTTGAAGTAAATGTTACTAGAGAATTTAGTGGATGGAATTATTGGATACATTTTCCAGTACACTGAATCACCTGAGTGTTTAAATCCTAACAATAACCTTATCTGTTAGACACTGTGGATCTAAATATAAACCTGACGTTTCCCAGACAGTAGGCAGTGCACTTCTACTGAACTGTGACCACTCAGGGAAGCAGACGACTTACAAGGGTATATATCTGAAGTATATATGTGAAGGGACTGAGGGAAGAGGACTGGAAACTGTAAGAAAGCTGAATTGGAAACAAGGTGACTTTCCTGCCTACATAGGTAACAAAGTGTACAACTAGGGTTCAATCACCTATCCTAACTCCAGACTTCTTTTTTTGGGATGAACATTCTTTAAATGAGTAATAATTGTCAGGTCCTTCTCCAGGCCCTGGGGATACAAAAGATGAGCTCCCACTGTGGTAAGGAATCCCCCCCACTCCCCACCCAGCCCATCACCCTGTTGTACTATTTTTTTTTAAGAGAAGAAAAAAAAAAAGAGACAAACAAACAACAAACCCAAAACTATAGCAATATAGGCTTTCAAAACAAGATAAAAGGAATTTAACAATGGTGTTATATTGATAGTTATCTTCAAAAGGGTTGCCTAGATTACCAGATACAGACATGCAAAATTGATCTAATCATATGAGTATTAACTGTTCTTTTCCAAGAACTGATACAATTAGTAGTATAGCAATCTTAGCTATCTTATGTATATTTATACAAATGTGTCTTTCCTTTTCCCTTCTTTCCTCCTTTCCTCATCCCAGTTACTTTTCCCCTTTGAGCAGTTTGTTACCCTTACACAATATTTATTGTAGATTTTGGATCTTATTTGCTCTTACACTAACGAATTTACACATGTGAGTTGGATTTATTTCCCTAATGAGTATGGTCTCAAGTCGCATCCATTTACCTATAAAAGGCTGGATGCAATCTTTCTTTATAGTTTAGTACTTCATTGTATAAAAATACCACATCTTTTTTATTCATTCCTCATTTGAAGGGCATTTGGGTTGTTTCCAAGATTTGGCTATTACAAATTGTGCAACTCTAAATATGGGTGCACATATATCACTGTGGTATGATGTTTTCAATTCTGCTGGGGAAATGCCTGTAAGCAGGATAGCTGGGTCAAATGGAACCTCTAATCCTAGCTTTTTGAGGAATCTCCACACTGATTTCCACAGTGGTTGCACCAGCCTACACTCCCACTAACAGTGGAGAAGAGTGCCTTCTTCTCTACAGCCCCTCCGGCATTTGTTACTGATTTCTTGATCTTGGCTATTCCTTCTGGAGTGAGATGGAATCTCAGTGTTTTGATTTGCATTTCTCTAATGACCAATGATGCTGAACATTTTTTCATGTATTTGTCATTTGTATTTCTTCATCTGAGAAGTGTGTATTCATCTCAGATGCCCAGTTTTGGATTGGGTCTTTGAATTTTGGGGGCCTGATTTTTCTTTTAAATTCTTTATAGGTTCTAGATAGAAGTCCTTTGTCTGAGGGACTGTTGGCTAACATATTTTCCCAATTTGTGGTTTTTCTTTTCAGGCTGTTTGAGATTTCTTTTGACATACAAAAACTTTTTAATAAAACGAGATCCCAGTTGTTGATTGTGGGAAGTATTTTCTGTGCAAAATGAATCAAAGATCTGAATATTAAAAGAAGCACTAAATCTGCTGGAAGACAAAGTAGGTAGCCTATGAAGACATAGGCTAGGCAGAGAGTTCATGAACAAAAATAGTACTGAGTATTGACCCGAGAGGCCAATATTGAGTACTGAGTATTGACCCAAGAGTATTGACACTTACTAACATCTCTCGCTCTTTTTTTAACTTTTTGAGACCTGATTGCTCTATGTTGCCCAGGCTGAGGTTGAACCTGCTGTCCTCCTGCCTCAGCCTCCTTGAATGCCAGAATTACAAGTGTGCTACTGTACCAGGCTGATTTTTTTTTTTTAAGGAAGTTTTGCTATATTGACAAAGTGAGTCTGGAACTCTAGGGCTCTGGATCCTCCCATCTCAGCCTCCCAAGCGCTGTAGAGCTGATGGGCTCCTCTAACCAATCTGGTAAGGAGTCAGGTGTAGGAGAGGGAAGAAAACCTCTTCCTCTATCCTGGTAGGTTCTGCAGCTGGGCTCCTGGACATTAAATTGACAAGACATTAACAAGAGAAAAGGCTACCACATTTTATTTATGACACAGTCTTCCTGGAAAAGAAGTGCTAAAACCCAAAGAAGAATAAGTTTAAACACAGAGTGGTAAATTGTGAAAGCAGAAGAAAAAAGGGCTTTAGGCCTGTAGAGGATGTAAACTGAGAAGGTAAATACAAGAGGGAACTAACAGAAGATAAGGACTGTCTCAGGAAGGATTGTTTATGCTAACTCATCTCAGCACCAGCTTCCTTTTCCATGGCCAGAAACCTTCCCTGGGAAAGTGGAATTATGGCACTTTTCCGTTCTCAGAAGCTTCTGCTTTTAGTCAGAGAAAGTGAGCTGTGGGGAGCCTTTCTGTCTTTGCTGGTTCTCAGCTGCACTCAGCTCTAAAAGGTCCTTATGCTGAAATAGCGTGATTTGGGGTAGCATGTTGTGATCCCCTTCAGAAGCAAGGAAGAAAACTGTTAGCTATGAAAAACAAGCATTTCATATGGCTCATGGACAGACTTTGGGATTTAGACCTGGTTGGGGGTTGAAACAGATTCTGTCCTCCACGAAAAGTGTGAATTGTTTTTGCAAGTAGTCATCTTACCTCTGCTTCAGCAGATCTAGGGACTGAAGGCTCATCTTGGAAAGTAGCCCATTCCAGTTTTTGAGCAGTTCTTATATTAAACTTAAGAATAGTTGTTTTGTGCACCCTATCTATTGATACAGGTCTGCCTCGGAGCTACAAGTAGCAAATTTAAAATCTTTTTTAATGTCACAGTCCTGAAATGAAAGTATCTGAACATTCCTTTTCCCTTAGTCATTACTTCTATTTGTTGTTACAAGTCTCTTATTCTGTAAACCACTCATCATGACTTAGATTATACACTCTTTACCTAGAATTAAATGCTTCATTAAAAAATTGTTGGACTAAGCAAAATATAAAGAACTTGTCTAAGACTGTATACTCCTATGCTAGTATAATTAAAAAACGTATTTTGGTTTCCATGTTATAGTTTGCCACTTGGTGGCTCCAGCTCTTTTTTTCAACTGATCCCTCTTTTTAAGCTGAGATCCTTGATGTGATTTCCCTCTTCACCTTCCTATATCTTACATCCTGTTATAGGTTGAGCATTCCTAAATCCAAAATGTTTCAATTTCAAACTAATAATTTAAAATAGTTAAATCTCTTGTATTTATTTGCCAAGTCTTAGTTTCTTCATTCTTAATGTAAGGGATGTATTAGGAACTTATCAGTGCTCTAGGTATTCCTTACTTTAGTGATATTGACACCTAAAATTTGTCATTGGGAGACATGTAAAGTCCTGTCAAAGTTGACTGTTGGGAAACTGAGGGTAGGGGTTAGGAAAAGCATGAATTCTAACATTTAAAGTTACCAGAAATTACCACTAGAGTAATTTGTCTGTTTTGTCTCACACACACACTCAAAAGAGGCATGCTGGAAATTTTCAAAGTTAATAACTTTCAGAATTCTCCTTGCCAGAAATATCTTCAGAATTCTACTACCTTCTTTGGAAAGGGAGTTTGCTTACAGTTTGAAATAGTGGGCTCCACTAGTTAATTCAGAGTTTAAAGTCTTGTTACCTAGGGCTACCAGTATATTTTTTGTTCCATTAAGGTTTATTCCAGTTTACTTCGGTAGAGGAAAACTTCTGCATGATAAATATATTCAGTAAGACGAGTGGGAAACAATGGAATGTGTATTTAATTTTAACTGTACAAGTCATCCTTTTAACAACAAATTTTGCTCAACAGGTCTTATTGTCCTTGTAAAAATCCCTGTGATGGAAGGATCTTATCTTGCCCACTCTTTACCATCAGAGAAATCATAGATACAACAAAAGCAAGAAGAAAAAGTCTTAGTTCCTAATCTTATGGAAGCAGGATAGAACAGCAATAAATAACATGATCCTTTAAATACCCTTACTTTAGAATCCTGAGTGTGGTCCTTACTCACTGTGTAATTTTGTACAAGTTCTTATTCTTCTTCAGTTTCTTGTTGGTAAATGGGAATGATAAAATGTCTTAAAGTTGTATAAGGAGCATTGCTAGCATATAGTAAATAATACATTATCTGTTAAGAGTAGAGTAACATACAGCACTAATACAAGGAAAGCTTGCTTATGCTAGTAAATTTTATTTCCTTACATTTTAAACAGATTTTTCTGAGGGATGGGGCTGGAATAATCTGGATTGACTGATTCATTGATTCATTCATTCTTTTTTTTTTTTTTTTGTTTTTTTAGAAGGTTAAAAAACTAGGAAAATGTAAGCTTTTCTATCAATATATTTTCCCAGTAAAATCAAGTGGAAACATTCAGTGAAATAGTCACTTACATGTTCATCTAAAGATGTACTAATTCTCAGCAAACCATTAATAAAAATTTATAACTATCATGACTTTAAAAAATTGTTCTTTCTGCTTAAGATTTCATCTTCACCCTATAATTATCTTTTTTTTATAATTTTATAATTTTGTTTTCAGTTTCTTCAGGTTTCTAAAAAACATCCCTTCTGTATTTGCAATTGACATTACAATGCTTCCTACACTTGTTTCCTGATCTATTCAGTAGTACCGCAATCCATTAGCAAAGCAGTTGTCCTAGACAATGTAATATTGGTTAACACACTTGAAACTGCTGAAACTGTCTTAAGTATCACCCAAAGTTTAAACTTTCATTCCATTTTCTTGCCTATATTGTAGTACATTACCATTTGATTACAGTTTCTTATGTCTGTAGACCAGTGACATTTCAAACCTGAAACCTTCAAAAAAGGTTTCACATTAAGACCTAGTACACCTACTGCATTAAATTGATGGAAACAAAAGTTCTGTGAAACATTACCTATTCATAAATAAGTAATGTATTTGATTATTTCCCTGTATTCTTTAAAGACAAATTCATTTTACATTGGGTTGTGATCTGCAGTTTATAAAATATTATTCTGGGCTATCGATTGAAATCATTTTTTTTTAATTTGAAGAAATGGATAAAAGTATTTTAATTGCAAGGGTGTCTTAACCATGTCAAAGTAAGAAAGGAAAGTACAATAACAACTATTATCTCAGCACTTTACATTTTATTTTTAAAGGTAGATTATCTTACCAAAAAGGGTAACTTTTGGGGGTGTTTAATGTTATGTTGGGGGTGTTATGAAAACTGTCCATTCAGTGGCTGTTTGGATTTGCTTTGTTTTTCTTTATGAACTTGAGTGGGCAGAATTGCATTGGTAATGATCAGTCATTGTCTTTAGGTTTGTGATGACCCATGATTTAAGGTCCTTGCCCAAGTCTATTTTTCCTGCATCATAAAGTTATACTCTTAGCTTTTTTATGTGTGTCCTTCCAATCCATGCTTTATAACTGTTTGTATGTCTGTGTTCAGGAAGAAGGTAGCATTGCTTTGTATATGTTTTAAGTGTTACACAATTAAAATATATTGTTGCTCATTTAATTTTACTGAGTCAACATTATTTCTGTAGATCTCAGCTTACCTTTTTTCTGGTACAGCATATGCTTATACAACATTTTATTTATCCATGTCCTTTTAGTAGACACTGAGATTGTTTC
>RJWT010040618.1:0-12467 GCA_004365215.1 Cuniculus paca
GCCACTGTAAAAATAGGGATCTTTTAGAAATCCACTCTGTCCTGATAAAAGCCAAACAGAGGTTAAAAAGAGCAGCAGCAAAGGAAACCTTCTAGAAAGGGTAGAACCTTTGCAACCAGACATGACTGGGTTCAGATCCCACAGTGTGACCTTCAATAGACTGTGTGATTGTCAAACTCCCGCTTGCCAACTTACAAAATGGGACTGACCCTGAAAGGAATGAGGTAAGAAGGAGATACTTGGTCATCTAGTCCTTAGCCCACAGTGGGAGCTCCATAAATGTTTGCATGAGACCCATCTTGTCAGTATGAATGGCTCTTACAGTCCTGAGCAGGCAAAAGTCTTCTACATTTTTTTCAATGATTACTGTGTATCAAGTGATTAACTCTACAGAATGAACTTTTGTTCCATGTTATTTTTCCTGTGTCATCTCTAGTTCTACATACACACATACAAGTGTATCTTTTGCCTCTACACACAAAGAAAAAACATGATGTACAGTCATATATTTTATATATAATAATATCATACACATTTTGACACTTTCAAGAGAGGAAAGAAAAATATAATGAAAATTAAATCAAAATAGAAAGGGAAATTCTTTTTTTAAAAATTCACTTTCTTGGGCCAGGGAGATATAGCTCAGTGGCACAAGCACCTGCCTGGCAAGCACAAGGTCATGAATTCCATCCCCAGTTCAAAAAAAAAAAAAATCACTTTCTTAGAGCACAGTCATACTACAGTAACTGATAAAGAAGAATCCACACATTACAGTATGTGTTGATAAATCCATCTGCAGAAAAGGATAAACAAAGGGGTACATGCAGCCAAAATGAAAAACATTTAAATTTTTTATTCCAATCTAGTAATCACATAAAGTCAAGTCTACAATAAAACGGCAGAAAAATTCACTTTATTATTTCACAAAATGAGAGCTAAAAGAAAATATATTTCCAAATATATCCTAAGCCAAGCACAAGCACTATGTGGTTTTCATCTCCCTACCAAAGCAATCAAAGAGAGATTAACATGCCTATCAGCTAAAGCCAAACTGTCAAAATGAAGGCTTTAAATTGTACATGTCCTTAGCAAAAAAGCTTTAAAAAGATTTTTCTTCTAAATAACAAAGAGTATTGCACAGTTTTTAATAAAATAATGTTTAATTTTGTTTATATAATGAAAGAATTCTTAAGCAGATTAAAACAAAGAATTCAAGGTTACTAGAAGGAACTTTCTAAACTGCAATCATACAATGTAGTCATCTCCTCCAAATATGCCAGTGTTCACTTTTCTTTTTCCCAACAAAAGGTCCTACAAAATAATTATCAAAACAACCTTCTGGTAGACAAAGAGCTTAACTGCTGCCTCTCAAATCAGATACATTTCAAGTGACCTGAAGCCATACTAAGACATCATTTTTTGAACATGGCTCTTATTAAAAGATGGAAACTACTGTTGGAGATTCCAAGGAACACAGGTGCCAAAGTCAAGGATTCAACCCTCAGGAGTCAGTGAAATATTCAACCTGCCAGCCACTGCTTTAAAATGAGTAAAAGGGGTTTGAGTGGAAGGAAAACAAGGGAAAAGGGTTACCTGATAGTGACCTTCAGGAGAAAATCTTCCAGATTCTTTAGAGAAATTTTCCAGAAATCCTTCAGAGGTATAGTAACAATCTTTCATCCCTGAAACACTGGACTGCCAAGTACATCACAAGATTTGGAAGGAACCAATCCATAGAGAAGATAACACTGAGATAAACAATGACATAGGAAAATGAATTCTTCCTGCAGTGTAAGGTTCCAGACACATTTTTCACAACCTTGCTGTGAGGACATTAAACAGGATAAGCTAATTCATAGTACTTTACATCCAACAGAAAAGGCAAGACCATATCTCATGATTCAAGTTATCAGCATTTCAAAATTTAAGGCAATTTATAACAGTGAATGGGCATCAGTTTTGCAATTTTTACATTCCACATGGAAAAACAGGTTGCTTCCAAGGAAAAGTATTTACTGACTTAAAGGAATAAATTACTTGCTAAGCACAAGTATATAAATATTCTAATAAAATGTATATTAGATCATGATTACATTTACAGATTAGGAGTGATAATCATTCTCTCTTCTTCCCTCTCCCACTTGCCCCCAGTGCTATCTTAGACAGGTAGTCAATTACTTATCTAAGGCCAATGTCACACAAATTACTAACTCCTAGTGCCTGCTATATCTGAGGTCTCTTCTCTGTCTTAAGTTTCTGATGTGATACCCTTACCCAAGAAGGATTTTTGAGTTTAAGGCAGTTCCATGAAGGGATCCTGATAAAACCTGATTCTTAGTTTTTTGAGATTAAGATTGAGAAATGAGTGTTATGGTTTGTGTCTAGGTGGCTCCCCAAGCCTCATGCAGTCATGGAGGCAGATTAATCTAGTGTTTGTGATTGACTCGTTGGCTAGTGCTGGGGTTGGCAGTGTGAGTTCTGCACCCACCCAGGGTGGACCCATATACAATGTAAGGTCTGGAAGGAGGCGTATTTTTCCCTCTTTTGTGTGGTTCAAGGTTGCCTCTTGCAGCCACCATGAACGGCTGGCCCTCAGCCACACCACCATGCCTTGGAACCAGCTAAGTATGGACTAAAACCTCCATAACTGTAAGAAATAAAGCTCTCCTTCCTTCGTGTTGGGTGTCAGGTATTTTGTGATTGGTTCATTTTCTAGCACTGGGATTGGTGGTGTGAGTGCTATACCCACCCAGGGGAGAAGCCAGCATACAATGTAAGGGAGAGAAGAAGGCCTATTTTTTCTGGTTTTTGCCCAGTTTGCTCTTGTGATTTGCGACCACCATGAATGGCTGCCTCTCGGCCAAGTCATCCTGCCTTGGAGTCAGCTGAGTATGGACTGAAACCTCCAAAAACTGTAAGAAATAAACCTTTACTTCCTTCATTTTGGGTGTCAGGTATTTTGTCTCAATAAGGAGAGAAAAGTAACCAAGGGAATGAGAGAATTCAGCAAGTAGCAGCCATAGCTGTGCAAGGAACAGGAAGAGAAAAACTGGATGGTCTATGAGGGATTATCAATGGGCCAAAATACTGACTAAGCAGAATTTACCTAAGAGTGAAGAGGTGTGCAAATAGTGGATAAGGAAGCCAGAAAACAGCAAGAAAAAAAGACACTCACAAACAAAAGCAAGTGCATATTCATTGGCATTTATGCTAAGGTTATAGGATACTGAACATAAGGATGCAAAACTTCCTACTGCTGTACTCATGTCCACCTCCAGGGCCCAAGACAGTTCATTTATACTGCAGTTCTCAAAGACCTAGATAGGTGTTCAGCTTTTCCTGAGCTGCTGCAAAACCTAAGATTGTGGATGAGATTCTTGTCACCCTATTCCCAAATCTGTCTTTACAAAGAAAGCATCACTACTTGGGTAATTTTAGTGAGTTGCTATTCCTTGTAATAGAGAGGATAGGTTAATCAATTGTCATATTCTGTAATCCTTCTCACCAAATGACAAAGTCTTAACAAAATCTTTGTTCAGTGGTAAAACTTCATGGCGTTTTATTTTTAGTCCATAAAATGATGCAACTTTCACTCTCCAAACTCAGAAGAAAAATTTTCCTTTTCCAACCCACTACCACCCCACCCATCATTTTCTCCTACTAGTCTTCGATATTTTAGGTCTAGCTCAGGAAATGAATAAGGCAAGATGCCTTCTCATTCTAACTCCCTTTGAGATTTAAAGCCAGTAATGGGGGCAAATAAGCAAGCAGCTAATTAGTACAATTGCAAGAAACTTTCACACTATATCAAGTGTAAATGCAGTATCACTTGAACTAGTAACCCCAAATCTAGACATCTATCCCACAGAAATATGGAAAATCTAGAAATAATCAGTAATTTCATCAATAAAGGAACTGATTAAGTAAATAAAGGTGCATCCATAGCACAAAAATGGACCCAAAATAGGAATATGTTTGTTTTTATGTTTTGTTTTTTGTGTTGTCTGTTTGTTTTGTGGTGCTGGGGATCAAACCCAGGGCCTTGTGCGTGCAAGGCAAGAACTCTACCACTAAGCCATATCCCCAGCCCAGGAATATGTTAAAATGAGGGTAGATCTATGACAAATGATCTGGAATAATAGCTGTATTTGTAATGTGAACATTTTACTAAAATACATACAGAAAATACCCAAGTCATACATACATGCTTTGAAAAAATAAAATTTGTAAATTATAAAAACAAAATGAATGGTTACCACATTATAGATATAATTATTATGTTTTAGAGAAACATACATGTGCATGTGTACCTACAAACCCATTTGAAAGAATACATTATCAAAGTAGCCATAGATTAAAGTGAGGGCTATTATTTTCATCTACATCACATTCAAGTGGCTTAAACACTGTAATTTAGGAGCCTTTTTTAATAAAATAAAAGCTAGTCATGTCAACAGTTATTTTATCTTTTCTTCTAAATACTGTAACATCCTTGAAACTTAACAAGACCAAAACAATTCAAGATTCACATCATCAAGTTAAATCCCTAGAGATTCATTTCTTCCACATGCCACAAAATCAGATAGCTAGTTCTATTTTTAAAAATCACATTTTTAATCAATCAAGAAAATTCTCAGACTTCCAGCTCTAGGCTTCATATGAAAGGTCAGAATGAAATCTGAAAGTCATTACTCTTTTCAAACACACTCACAAATAATAAGGACTTTTTTTTTTTAAGTGCTGGGGATTGAACTCACAAACAAGAGTCTTGCACAAGTGAGGCAGGTATTCTACCACTGAGTTATACCTCCAGGCCAGAAAATCTTTACTCTTAATTTCTTCCTAGGCCAGAAGTTGCTATACAATGCCTGGACTTCCAATAAGGAAAGTGCCAAGTATCAGAATAAGGTGTTCCAATAATACCAAAGGAAAAAAGGCAAAGTGTAACAGGTAATTTTAAGAAATATTAAGACAGGCACAATATTGCACATGTCTGTAATCCCAGCTATACAGGAGGCCAAAGCAAGAGAATTGAAAGTTTGAGGCAGCCTGGAAAACACAGTGACAGACAGCTCCCTCATTCCAAAGAAAACAATATTAAATTATAACACAGACATGAGATTAGATTGTATTCAGTGTACTTTGTGAAAAACATTTTAATATAAAAAAATTAATACTCTTTGCAGTAATCATAAAATACATTTGACTATCAGTATTGTTCAAGAATTCACTTTGGCCAAACAAGTATCTAAAACTACTTTATTTTTATTGCTCTAAACAAATTAAATTTGAAATTACTGACAATACAAAAAAAGAGGGCTGGAGATTTAGCTTAGCAGCACAAGCACCTGCTTGGCAAGCGCGCGGTCATGAGTTCAATCCCCGGTACCAAAAACAAAAATTATTAAAAATTTTAAAATTTTTAAAATTAAAAAATTAAAATAAAAGTAAAGCAATTTCCAAAAATATCAACGTAAGGAAGGGGGCAGAAGGAGAAGAGACATTAAAAATAATAACAATAAGATGTGTTATGTACATGTGCCAACTCCCCATGATAGATGTACTCATGTACTGCCAACATGTACTAATAAAAATCTAAAAATTTTAAAAATATCAATTTATACTTTTTTTGCAAAGTCCTACCCTATTTGAACTTATACTCCTAAATTTAAATGACACTTATCTACTCAAGGGAGATAAGATTACTGCTGACTTTTCCTTTTACTCATCTGTATTTTCCAAATTTTCTGTAAGTATCATCATTATTGTTTGTAGTTTAAAATAAATAAGCCTGAAGGTTTTTATGACCTCAGAGGTATGTGCAACATCCTTTGCTCAGACCTTCCTTCTTCTGTGAGAAAGACGTAGGGGCCAACCATGGGAGGATTTTTCCACACTCCACACCCAATGTCTCCCTATGTTTTTTTTTTTCTTCAATGATATTTTTGCTTATTAAATATAATCACTGTATTAAAACAGAGATCTTTTAAAACAAAGCAGTAATTTGTAGGGTTGAAGGTTTGAGGGTTTTTTCCAAATCCATTTTATTCAAGGATAAAAAGAAAAAAAGAAGAAGAAAAAAAACTACAACTAAATTTCAAAATGTGTCAATGGAGGCAACAATGGTACATACATTCAATGTCTCCCTTTGAATAAACAAAGTCGGTTAACATTTAAATCTTTTTATTGAAAAAAATCTCTTAGCCCTCCACCTACATCTTTAAGAGCAAGTAATATTTTATGGCAAGGGCTTTTATGAGAAAAATCTTGCAATTTAACGTAAGGTAAACTGCATATCCCTTTCTTTCCTTCTATTATTTCTGCCACTGGTATACAGTGAACTAAAGAAAATGGGTTAATTCTGTCAATAAATAGTACCAGGTGCCTAATCTTTCTATCCTAATAGGCTGGCAATTCTTGAAAAACAAAAAAAAAAAAGCAGTAAAATACTGCTGGCTTGACTTCAAAGTAAAGAAACTGTCTTAATTATCTAAGCAACAATCTGCTTTTAAGTGAAGCAACACTGCATGTTATTTTTAGGGCTGTGATAGACCTACCTCGCTGACTTCTAGGTGGCAGGAGTCATAATCGCATATGCACACAAACAATCTATATTTTTAATGTGGCGTTGCATTTTAAGAAAGTCTGGAATGAAATATCCCATGGCTAAAAAGAAATCACATTATGTACACAATCCCTTTGAAATGTCAAATCAGAATTAACATCTTTAAATTTTCTAGTACTTTGTACATTCCTGAATGTATTACAGCAAACTCTCTAATGCTTAGTTTACACTACAAATTAGTCTATGAAACCTATCATCAATGACACTATAACAACCAGGGTGAACACAGTCAGGTAATAATTAGTGACCCCTACCCCAAGTCAAAACCAAAAGTACGGGCTGGAAGTATAGCTCAGTAGTAGTGCATCTGACTAACATGCAAAGACCCAGGGTTCCATACATGTTACCATAAAAAAATTTTTTTTTAGTTTTTATTAAAAAACTGGAAAAGATAAAATACTTATTCTAATAAAATTAATTACTGGTTAAAACATTTTGGTGGCCCATGCATAGTGATATACACCTATAATCCCAGCTACTCAGGAGGCTAAGGCAGGAGGATGGCAAGTTCAGGGTCAACATGAGTGACTTAGCAAGACCCTGCCTCACAATAAAAGCTTTAAAACGGGCTAGGGACATAGCTCAAGATAAGGCACTTTGCATAGCATGTATAAGGCCCTGAGTTCAATCTCTAGATAACGCAAGAGGAAAAAAAAAATGGGATAGTGCTGTTGTAGAGCCAAAGGAATACCTCCCCACTACACCCCCTTGAAAGAAGCAATGCTTCATATATGGAATTCTGAACAACTGTATCCAGGTGAAAATAATTCTTGATATGATGGACTAAATGGACTACAACCTACATTCTCCAGTTAAACAGTGTAACTTTTACCTATCCTAGCACCAGGAGCTGCAGTAGCCCCTTCTCCTTTAAGGCTAGTAAGTGTATATATAGTTAGGTACAAAGCTGCCCACAGTAGTTGTTCCAAGTTAGGTTTAAACAACAGGACCTGAAATTCCAGCCTTCGGAAAGCCCTGCTGCTTCTGTGAAAACAATCAGGAGGATGGCCTGGCGCCTCATCAGCTCAGAGTCGTTTTTCAAACAACCTAGGAATATTTATTTTGGCAAAGGTAAACAGCCTAGTCCCGATCCTGACTTAGGCCAAAGACATTACTATTATTAAATTCATCCTAAAGATCACAATTTGAAGTTACACAGAAAGACTTGCACTAGCCCCACTTTGAAGTCACCAAACTATCAAGCGTATTAAAAATGCTTCCACGACAACCCTCGCTTAAGGTCAGGCACTAGGTTTGGGACTCCAGAAACCTGAAAGGGTATCTACAAGGAAAAATTAAAATTTAAAAACAACGACAGCGTAAAACATTCTCTGTTACAGTCCATGTCACTCAAGAGACATGAAAGGTGAGAAATTACAGACCACTCCTGAACTGCCCAAAATTTCAGAAATTACACTGATCTCCCCACCCAGATTTTTTTCACCCATTAATCATTATGACCATCTCCTAACAAGGCAAGTATCCTTGCCTTGAATACAGAATTCAGAATAACAGGGGTTATTCTGTGTGAATTTTTACTCAGATACCGGCTTTCATGCAGAGTGTTTTACTTGCTTCCTGATCTGTAAATCAGGCTAAACCATCAGTCCTTTGATCAGAACTCAAGGGAACAGACACAGCCATGATTCAAACTTACCTTTTAAGTGACTAAAATTAGTTAGTTATTATGTTTTCAAAGTAGAGTTAATTTCAGAACTTCTTTGTAGTTTCATCCAAAAAAAAAAACTATTTAGTAGAGGTTTGGTTTGTTTGCGCTGCTCTGGGGCACTGCTGAAGATCAAATCTAGGCCCTCATTAAGTGCTCTACCACCAGCCTATGTTCCCAACCCTGGTCAGGTCTTTCTTCATAACACAAAAGATAACCTGAAGTGATCCTGACCACCACATCCAACCCCAAGATTCTAAAATAATTTTTTAAGGGAAAGTGACTATTTTGGTAGCGGTGGTGGTACTAGGGATTGGACTCATGAAAATGCTGAGCGACCAACTCAACCTTTTCTTCCCTTTTAGACTGTTGTTTGCTCCAGACTGGCCTCAAATTTGTGATACACCTGCCTCAGCCTCCTGAGTAGCTGAGAGTACAGGCACGTACCATCACATTCAGCAAGAAATGTAACACCGATGTTTCTGAAAATACTGGATTTCATTTGGGAGGAAATCTCTATGTTTATAGAAATCACATTTCCAGAATGAGTTGAGTGAGCAAGATTTTTTTTAACGTACACTTTAAAAGTATCACCCTAAAACACTGTTTTACCACACACACGAAAGAATAACTCTTCTCCTAAAATATCCAATTAGCTTTCCAATAGGGTACAAAGTGAAAAATGAAAGATTTTTACACAAACCAGATTTCAGATGCCTATCTCCCTTTTGTACTAAGCAAGTGAACAGCAATGCCTGGAAAGTCGCCTCCCATTACCTACAGAAGAACTGTTTAGCCAGGCTGAGTATCTCTGCCATGCAGCACCGCCCCATCAAGCTTCCGGTGACAGTGGAGCAGTCCGCATCTGCACTCTCCAGCAAGGCAGTCACCAGCCACAACTGGCTCCTGAGCAACTGAAGAACTGTGTTTCATTTCTTTAACTTTACCTTAATTTAAATAGCCACATCTGGTTAATGGCTCTCAGACCAGAACGCTTGATACTCCTCTTGGATGCTGCTGCCACTCAGTTACAAAATATCAGGCTGGCAGAAGGGACGTGCAGAGACTTTGCTCCCTAGTCTGAATGGTCCTATCTATTCCTATTTCAGATACCTTTCTCCCCTACCAAGTTGTTGCCCCTTGGTCTTGCTTTGTAGCACACACACACACACACACACACACACAATCTACTTAGCTGACAGTCCTAACCAGACTAAAAATAAAATCTACTGAAACAGACCAACCAAGAGATAATGACTGAAATGAAGGCACTGTGTGTTTATATATAATATGGTTTCCAAGTTAAACAATCGTCCTGGTGAAGAATGATGTATAAACATCATTTTAACACCTCTAAAGACGTAAGATTTTGCTGTGATTTCCATATGGTAAATACGTCCTCAGATATACATTTCCTCTACTAAAATGGAGTTAATAAAATCTACTGGGGAGGAAGCTGGGGATGAAACCCCGGGCCTCTGCATAGTAAGCAAGTGCTCTTACGGAGAGCACTTGCTTACTCTGAGATACACCCAGTTAAAAACCTTGTAGTTAAAACATTCTTGAGTTGATAACACCTTCCATTTCTTCCTTTTCATCAAGTAAATATACCAACAAGGAAACTGTAATGTAAGTAGAAGAAAATAATGAACGCGGTAGGACTCAGAAGCCACGAAGCTTAAGGGCTTCCTGACGCCGATGAGGTGCCTCAATCTACCCTGAAGGCACTGCAGTGGATTTTCTCTTCAGTCTCTCCCAAAACTGCACTTCCTCATTCTCCCTATATGTTTGTGCCATCTCTCACTGGGAACTGAGTTATAAAAGCCAGCAGTGACCTGTCACTCCTTTCTCCTGGATCCCTCTTTCGCTGCTCCTCTTCCCCTTTCCAGGTCACCCATAATCAAGCAGCAAGAGACGGAGGCGTTGCCAGGGAAGGGAGGAAGGGAAGAAGGGAGGACGGAGGAAAGGAAGGAAGGAAGGAAGGAAGGAAGGAAGGAAGGAAGGAAGAAAGGGCGGGCAAGCAAGCTAACTAGTTAGCTAGGAAGAAAGGAACGCGACTAGATGATACGAACTAAATCTAAGCAATACAATATAGATCAATGCACCAACGCAGAAAATGTAATCCTGTTTTCAATCACTAAACAGGGCAGGAAAGAAAGCAACTGGAACATCCCTTACCACAAACCCTGATGCAAACAGTTCAAAACAGTATCATCAAATCTTTTAGGACTGCAACCATCAGTAGAGAGATTATAAGAAGTCTCAAATTGCCACAGATCACTAGCTTCCAAAATACTCCCTAAGGTTCTGTCATTTACATAGTAGAAAGTCATCCATTTTCCATCAAGTTTGTCTGGCAAATAGCTCCAACAGTGACTAAATGTTACAAATTTTATACCCCATAAATATCAGCAAATTTTATAGTTTTACTAAGAGAGGAACTACGGGAGTACCTCTACTTCCAAGCTTCTGAGAGTTACTGTTACACTAAATACCACTTACCTGGATGAAGTTTGAAATAAAATCAGAAAGAAAAATAAATGTTGAGGTCTCTGCTTGTTCTCTTTAAATGGTGTTTTCCCATATATCAAAATATACAATCAGTTTAAAGGTCAATTGAACTATTTCCTCAATGTTCAACACACTTCTTAAAGCTAAGCCAGAGTTTATTCTCAAATAACTGTTTGGCAAGTAAAAAGGAACTTGAAATACATCAGCATTTACTCACATTAGATTCCAAAGTGTGTATCTAAATCAATTCTAGAAATAAAGCACTGCCAAGATATTCTCTAAAATACTACTATTTTTATTTTGCTTTCCAGTTAAGCCAAGTCTGAAATGTCTTTGTATTTTTTTGGTGTCAGCAATCAAACTCAGGACCCTATGCTTACAGGGCACATACTTGTGCTGCTGAGCTGTATCTCCGGCCCCTAAAATGTCTTTTTAATTAATGCACTGAATCTTTCTCTACAATCAGAAACTTGATAAAAGAATAGCAGATTTGGGAAAAGAAATATTCGAATCATTTCAACCACCCAGAAATTATCTGGTATAATTTAAGTAACAGAACCTCCCATGATGACATGGGGAATTCTACCTAAGCAGGAAAGAAGAAAGTTTTCCCAAAAGATACGCTATTATATTGGTTTTCACTTAAAAACACAGTCCATGGTTTTAATATGTACACTTCTGTACTATCATACCATATGTATAACATGTATGAGGCCACACATACACACACACACACACACACACACACACACACTAGAGATTGAACCCAGGGATTGAATATATATACACACACACACACACACACACACACACACTAGAGATTGAACCCAGGGCCTTTGCACTGATCTACATTCCCAGAATTTTTTTTTTCTTACTTTTGAGACAGGGTCTCTCTCACTAAGTAGCCCAGTTTGGCCTAGAACTTACAATCTAGGATTACAGGTCATTGTTGCCATGCCTGGGTTGGTCCTTCGTGATTTATAAAAACACAACTCTAGCCATCACAAAGGCCTTCTGTTCTGCAATACTGTTCCTGTGCTTCACATGGAGCCCTGATCTCCAACAGCCCTGCTTTCTGCACAGTAAGAGGCCCCACTGAGGGCCAGGGATTTAGCCCAGCGGTTCAAGCGCTTGCCTGGTAAGTGCAAGGTCATGAGTTCAATTCCCAGTACCAAAAAAAAAAAAAAAAATAGAAGGCCCCACTGAGCTTCAAGGTAAGAATTACATATAACAAGCTTGGTTTTTTGTTTTTTGTTTTAATAACCTCAGAGGCATAGGTAACATCTTTGTCTTCCTTCTGTAAAAGGTGCTGGTCAATCACAGGAAGGGCTTTCCACAATTCTGTTCCATGTTCAGATTGCCTGCCCTTTACAAATAACAAGTTGCTAGCATTTAAGTCTCTAACTTTATAACGATGACAATTACATAAATACTGAAGCAGTAAGAGAGAGATCGGTGATATACCCAAGAAAGGAAGGCTCTAGCTTTTGAGGAGGAGGACAGCAGTACTGGGCTCCTCATCCCGCCCCGCAGTGTCTAAGTCAAAGGTCTCCTGAATTCTGGCAGGTAGCTCGGGGTACTTCTGCAATCTACAGCAGCAATGTCCCAGTCAACCTCTGATATCAAGTCAGCCAGGCCTCTCTGCCTACTCCAAACACGGGCAGG
>RJWT010040619.1:0-12468 GCA_004365215.1 Cuniculus paca
GACTCCACCAGCCTTGGGTTGGTGGAAGCTCCGCCCCCTCGCGGCCGCCTTAGCCGCGGGGTTGAAGTACTGGAGCCTGCGCTTCCGCCCGGACGCTGTTCGGCGGCGCTCGCGGGGGAACGGGGCGCTCCTCATTCGCTGGTCCGGCTGGGATGGCGCCCAAGCTCCCAGACTCTGTGGAGGGGCTGCGCGCCGCTGGCAACCAGAGCTTCCGCAGTGGCCAGTACGCCGAGGCATCCGCGCTCTACGGCCGCGCCCTGCGGCTGCTGCAGGCGCGAGGTACGAACCCCCCTCCGGTCCTCCAGGCCTGTTCCTCCCCCGCACACCCCAGCGCGCCTCTCACGCCGTCTCCTGGAGCTCGCTCTGTCCCGGCGTCCCGCGACTTCGGCGGCCGAGCGACCCCCAGACCCTCAGCACGCTTCCCGCCGCTCCCGACTTCGGCTTCCTTCTAGAAACTTCTGGGCCCCTTCTTCCCGTTTACAGTTTTTAAACTGGCCTCTTGACTGGACTCCTAAGTTAGCCAAGCCTCATCCTGCTCCTGAGGCTGACGCTGAGCCCTCCTTATCCACGACGCTTTGTTTTTCAGTTACATTATCATCAAGGGAGCACCTATTATACACCTATTACAAGACAAAGAAGGGGTGCAGCTCTCGAGTTAGTAAATAGGCAAACAAGCCCTTTAGATAATTTGGTCTGTGAGGAAGACGAATACGATGCTGTGAAAGAGTTGACTGGAGCAGGCCTCCAGAATGAGTCTCAAGGCCAAGGACAGCTCCCCCAGGAAGGGCTATTATTGGAGGTGATGGCTGAAGGATGAAGCAGCTCCTGGCCCACCAAAGATTTTGGTGCTGAGCATTCCAGGCAGAGAGAATAGGCGTTAAAAAGCCCCCATGCCAGACAGGGAGGCGCGCTCCTGTAATCCTAGCACAGGAGAGGCTGAGGCAGGAGGATCACTGTGAGTTTGAGGCCAGCCTGAACTACATAGCAAGACCCTGTCTCCAAAACATCAAGAAAAAGCTCCTAGACAGAATAAACGTGGTATGTTCAGGAGTCAAAGCACAGTAATGCAGTAGAGGTAATAGACATGAGGTAGGCATAAGCTTATTGTGTAGCTGTTTTAAGCTCTCCTAAGTAGTCTAGATTTTATTTCGATTGGGAGCTACTAGAGAGGAGTAAACAGAGGAGTAGCATATTTTGTTTGTTTGTTTTTGGTACCGGGGCAAACTCACGACCTGGCGCTTGCCAGGGCAGGCGCTTGAGCCTCTGAGCTAAATCCCCGGCCTAGGAGTAGCATATTCTTGTCATTTCCCCCAGTCTCCAACTCACTTTAACCAACCACAGACTTTTCCCCAAAGTCTTGCCTCTTCTCCAGAATAGCTCATCCAACCTGAGCGTGATGGCACACACCTGTAATTTCAGCACTCTGAAAGCTGAGGCAGGAGGATGCTGTGAGTTTGAGGCCAGCCCAGGATACATAGTGAGTTCAGGTCCAGCCTGAGCTACATAGCAAAACATGTCTCAACAAAACAAAAAAATTCTCATCCACGAGTCCCCACGATTAAAACTTTGACTTTTGAGAAGAGTCCTGGATCTCGTTTTCTCTTAAGTTGTAGTATCTGTTTCCCTTTGCTTTCCTCCTGTTTCTCATTTTCATTTCTGTTACTGGAAATTGAATGCAGGTCCTTCATATTGCGCTATAACATCACCACTGCCACCACACACACACACACAAACAAAATGTCTCACTAAGTTACCTAGGCTGGGCTTGAATTTGTGATCTTCCTGCCTCAGTTTTCTAGAGTGCTGGGATTATAGGTGTTCACCACCTTAGGCAACTCTTCTTTCCTAATTTCTTGTCTAGTGTTTGTTGAGTGCTGGACATTGTAGACATTGTTTATCTTTATCATGACCCTATGAATATGACACTAAGATGAGGAATCTGTAAGAATTAAACTGCCTACCTCAGGGTTACACAATGAAGACATGTCAGAGCTAGAGTTTGAATATGGATCTGATTGCTAAATCCAAATTTTTTTTTTTTTTGTGGCACTGGGGATTGAACTCATGACCTCGTGCTTGCCAAGCCAGTGCTTATGCTACTGAGCTAAATCCCCAGCCCTAAATCCAAATTTTTAGCCATGTAGTTGGACTTAACCCCAAATCCACAAATTCAGGTTTTTTTGTTTAATTTTTTAGCAGTTACGAGGTCCCCGTGCTTCCCCCACCAAAGCTCTTTAGGACTACCTGCCGCCTCATGTTAGCCTTATTTGATGAAGATGCTGGAGAATATGAGATGCTGATGTTTCTGCCTTTTTTTTGATCCCACTCTAGCTGGCCTGGGAAAGCTATGCTTTTGTGTGGGTTTATTTCGAATCCCTAGAAGAGCTCATAAGGTGTTTACATTTACCAGAGACCAGAATTTGTTTCTGATCCTGCTACTGATTTTCTAGGTAGCCTGTAGGATGATATCTTTTATTTCTTTGATCATTTTTCTTGATACTGAAAGGAGCACAGGGAATATCCTAATGCAGTGAACCCTGGCAAGCAGGTCTGTGAAGTGATCTCTTCATGTAGTCAGTGAGCACACAGCATCAGAGGGGTTGGGTGACTTGTACGAGATCATAGGCTGGATTGTAGATTCTGATGCTCTTTGCAACACCTTCCTACAGTTTCTAAGCAACCATGCTCTGGTGACCTGAGATGGAATACCTATTCTGAGTACTTACTTCTTAAGGGCAACTATGTACTTTATGTATCTCTACTCTGTCTCCAAGCCTGGCAAAATTCAAGGGGGAAAAAGAGCTATTAATTTATTATGTTTGTTATTGTTGGTATTGAATGAAAGATAGCAGGTATCAATGTGGTATCATGATACTGAATGAAAAAGCAAGAATAGGCAATATGATGCCACTAAGGAAAAGTTTAGTAGATAATGATATTGTATCTTACCTGTAACTATATACATAATAAAAATAGGCAGTGCTTGAGAATTTACATACCAGCTTTAGGATTGTGGTGACTTCTAGGGGTCTGTGGAGAGACCACGGGGTAGAGAACAAAAGTGAGTAGAACTTTAGTTCTTTCAAAAATTAAGAAGGCAGGAAATAAATATAATTATGTCAAATATAGTGGAAGATACTGATTATTATCTGGTTTTCTATATGTTTCAACTCTTTATTAGTACATGTTTATAGTACATAGTGATTAGATTCATTGCAGGGAGTAAGTACATGTATATAATGTATCTTAATTTTTATTTTCCTTTCTCCTCCCTCTCCTCCTTCCATCTCAATGTATGTTTCAGCTTCTTATGATCTTGTTTTCAGTCCTTCTGAGTATATACCTAGGAGTAGAGCTACTAGATCAACACCTATTTTTAGTGTTTTGTTACTGTTACTTTAATTATGGCCTGTGGGTTTGAAGTGGTTCAAAAGTGTCTTTCAAAGTGAAAATCTAGTGCATACCTATAAACTTAGCACTCAGGAGGCTGAGAAAGAGTCAAGACCAGTCACCTAGTAAGATCCTGTCTCAAAAAAAAAAAGTAAAGAAAATCAGTGTGGGGGCAGGGAATTTAGCTGTGGCACAGCACCTGCCTGGCAAGCGTGAGGTCCTACATTTGATTCCTGCGTCCCCCCCCCGCCGCCTCAAAAAAAGCATAAGAAAAAATCACTGAGGCCATAGTGAGGAAATCAACCTACCTCCTTTATTTCTTCTTTGGCTGAATCTGTTTCCACCTGAACAGGTTCTTCAGACCCTGAAGAGGAAAGCATTCTCTACTCCAACAGAGCAGCATGCCACCTAAAGGATGGAAACTGCACAGACTGCATCAAAGACTGCACTTCGTAAGTGCCCGAGGCAACTTTGGGATGCCTGAGGGTCTTGAGTAATAGGCCATGTTTATCTGGTTTATTTCTTTGGCTGGATCCTACCAGTTATATCTGTGGCAGGTATTAGTGTCAGTAAGTGTCAGTAGGCCACTGAGAACGAGAAGCTCTCATTGGTCCTTGTGGCCCTGGACTTCTTGTGTCTTAACATTTCAGCTCTACTGCTGCTAGAAAAGAATTAGGGCAGTTAGAGGTAGATTTTCCATGCTTTGTGAGACTTAGGACCCTAGATGAGGTTAAGGGATGATCAAAATATATGGTAAGTATTTAAATTTTTTAAAAAAATTTATTACAGTAAGATACACATTTCTATTAATCCCCCCAAAATACTCCCCTTTTCTTCAGATACATTGTTCCTGTTCCCATTGTTCTTGCCACTTTTTTTGGTTTGTTTGTTTTTGTTTTTTGAGACAGGGTCTTAATATGTAGTTCATGCTGCTCTTGAACTCACTATGTAGCCCTGGCTGGCCTGGAACTTGCAGTGATCCTCCTGCCTCAGCCTCCCAACTGCTGGACTTACAGGCATGCACCATCACACACAGCTTTACCATTTTCTGAAGCAATTCTGACATTCCTTTTTTGTGTGTTTATGAAGTGTGATAAAAAATACAGTGAGTCCCGCTGAGTGCCATTCAGCAGAAAGGCAGGCTCATGAAAACATTATGGTGTGTTCTCATCTACCCTGTTGACCAGATCTGGCACATTGTGACTTCTGCCTGTTCCCCAAAGCCAAAATGACCAAGAAAAGCAAATGTTTTAATCGATTTAGGAAATCAAGGTAGGCACACCAGCATAACAAAAGACACTCACAAAGAAGATTTCCAGAACTGCTTCAGAAAGTGGCCAGAATGATGGGATAAGTGTGGTCAAAGCAAGGTGAATTAATAATAAAAGTGTCTTTTATTGTAAAAAGTTAAAAATAAAATAAATATTCACTGTATTTTTTTTTAATCACATTGTATAGAATTACAGACCCATGACTGACTTGCCTACATGTTTTTCTGAGATGAATGAGAGCAAGGAAAGAGGGATACATGTTAATAGATTGTTTCTAAAAAAGGAGACAGGAAATGGGTATCCATCACTGACAAGTTATAGAAGACATTGAACAATTTTTCAGACTTCTTCAGGCCAGTATTATACCGTCTTTGTTTATCATCACCAGACTAGCACAGATTCTCTCACTGAATCTTTCAGTTTGATAGCTGTGATATTGCCTTAGATTCATGCCCTGGCGATAGGAGAGGAACAGGAAGGGGAGCATGCTTATGGAGTATGTGGTAGGTATCCTTTGAGTGTTCACAGTCACCCTTTGGGGTAAGTTTACCTTCTTTTTTTTTTTTTTTTTTTTTTGATGGCTCCAGGAATCGAATCGGACTTAGGGCCTTGCATTTGCCAGGCAGATGCTGTGCCACTGAGCTACATCCTCAGCCCTAGTTTACCCCCTTTCCAGGCCAGAACTGAGTTCTCAAAGATTGGACTGGAGTCACATGGTTAATACAGAGGTGGAATCCAAAAACCATCCTAGCTGACTCCAAATCTTGTTTGTTAGTCCCACTGGGCCACAGTGTAAAAACATGGTAACATAAAAGCCGTGAAGCTTTTATTTGTCATTTTGAGGTGTTTGTTTGTTTGTTGTTTGAGACAGGGTCTTGCTATGTAGTTCAGACTCACCTTGAACTTAACGATATAGCCCAGGTGGCCTTGAACTGTCAGCAGTCTTCCTGCCTCAGCCTGCTGAGTGCAATACACCACACCTGGCTTATCATTTTGAGAGCTGTAGCACTTAACGCATATGCACACAGGTTTCACAATATTCGTGGTTCTTTGTCCTCTTTCCCACCACATTCAGTCTCATTTGAAAAGCCCTGTTCTAAAGTTTGGCATTTTTAGTAGTATCTCTTGGCCAGAAATTATCTCCAGTATGCTAAGTACTGCAGACGACCCTACCTAGAAGAAACTGCAAGGGAGTGCTGGTGGCCCAGTTGGTAGATGACATTTTTGCCTTCTGTTCTAGAGCACTGGACTTGGTTCCTTTCAGCATGAAGCCCCTGCTGCGGCGAGCTTCTGCCTTTGAGGCTCTGGAGAGGTACCCTCTGGCCTATGTTGACTATAAGACTGTGCTGCAGATTGACAGTAGTGTCATGTCAGCCCTGGAAGGCGTCAACAGGTGAGCTCAGTGTGCTGTAGAACATCTCCATGGAAACCTATCTTGTTTGCTTGGATTTGAGCCATTGTGTTGGTTGTCTTATGGGAGGGATCCCTTTGGCTAGTCGTAGAAAACTCGTAATGAGCATGTAGGGAAAATGTAGGAGACTGTTGTATTTCTTAATTATTTAAAAGGAGTAAAACTTACTGAGATCGATTTTTACCTAGATGTGTGAATTCATTTACATGGTACTATTTAGCTGTCTATTGTGCCAGGTTCTGTTGGGGATACAAAATTTAAAAGAGAAAGACCCAAGTCTTATTTTTTTTTTTTTTTGAGACAAAGTCTCTCTATGTAGTTCATACCAGCCTTGAGCTCACTTTGTAGCTTAGGCTGGCCTCAAGCTCACAAAGATCCTCCTACCTCAGCCTCCCAAGTGCTAGAATTTAGACCAGTTTCGTATGTAAATATTTAACTAGAATTGGGAGATTGAGACACATGCATGACCAGCTAAGACACAGTCTGTGGATATGTTGGCAGGATATTTTATTGTGATTCTTCCATGAGATCCCACAGATAAAGTATCTTCTGGGTTCCTGACCCGTGACTGTTTTTTATTTCATGTTTCCCCTCATTGTGTGAGCTGCTAGAAGGCCGAACACCCAACTAACAGCAAATCTTTGTCTCCGTAATATTTAATTTCTTACTTGATTTTAACAACACCCTCTGTTTTCTTTTTGCTTCTTTTTAATTTTGTCCTTCAACAAAATCTACCGCTTATGTGCTACACTTTATGCAAGGACCTACTGACTGAGGCTGATGACAGACAAACCACCTTCTGCTCTCATAGAGCTCCTGGTCTCTGGGGAAACACCAGAGACCAGAATAATAAGCAGCCTCAAAACAGTGTGTTAAGTGATGTGATAGGAGGCAGCACAGGGGCTCTAGGGACAGAAAGTCACCCAACCAGCTAGAAGGATGAGGAAATCCAGAGAGGACTTCTCAGGGGAGGTGAGCTAAAACAGAGAGATCTGGGACAGGTGACTTAGCAAGGAGAAAAGGCAGCAGGTACAAAGAAGGTGAGGAGCGTGATGTATTAAGGGATTACATATTGTGTAGTTCTGCAGGTAAAGAACTAAACATGGGCCTGTTGTTGAGGCCAGGTTACATTGAGCCTGAGCTTTGAGGATTTGGACTTAAACCAGAGCAAATGAGACCTTAAACCAGAAAAAGTCTTTATCCTCTAGCACTCAGGAGGCTGAGGCAGGAAGACTGCTGCAAGTTCAAGGCCAGCCTGAGCTACATAGCGAGACCCTGTCTCACAACAAACAAACAAACAAACAAACAAAAAGTAGCTCCATGTGAAGACCCTGGGTTCCATCTGCAATCTGGGGGTGAGGGGTGGAGAGATATAAGGAAGGTAACTGGGCATTTACATGCATTTGGAAGCAAAGCAGAAACATGTAGGCCAGTCAGAGATTTAAGTGTCATTAACACAGAAATAGATTGAGGCTGTCTTAGTTACTTTTATCTCATTGTTAAAACAAAATACCCAACACCCAAAATTAAGGAAGGAAAAGTTTATTTAGTCACAATTTGTGGAAGTTTCAGTCTGTAATCAGTTGGCTCCGAGGAAGAGTGACACGATAGAGAGGCAGCAGTTCATGGTGGCAAAAGATAGCAAAAACAAGAACAGAAGAGGGGGAACAAGCCTCTTTTCCTCCCTTATATTGTATGCAGGCTGTTGGCCCTCAGGTGGGAGTAGCACCCACACCATCTCCCTGCCCTCCTCTTGCACAAGCTCAGGATGTTTACAAAGGGGGGACCCTGGCCCTCTGCTGGGTCACTTAGTTAAGCTTCTGAACTTCTCAAGTTGACACAATGTGTCAGCCATTACAGAGGCTAAGGGAGAAAATACTTCAATGCAGGCAGAGTCAGTAGGGAAAGGGTATTGTAGGAATGGTTTGCCTGGGTAAGGTCCCTGAGAGAGGAGGTAGGATCCAGAGCTTAGGTGGAAGGGTTGGCCAGGGGAAGGATGATAACCGACTCTTCTGAAAGGACAAATCTCCCTACAACCCTCCCTTCCCTTCCAGAATGACAAGAGCTCTCATGGACTCACTTGGGCCTGAATGGCGACTGAAGCTGCCTGCTATCCCCGTGGTGCCTGTTTCAGCCCAGAAGAAATGGAATTCCTTGCCTTCAGAGAACCACAAAGAGACAGCTAAAAGCAAATCCAAAGAAACTGCAGCAACAAAGAACAGAGGTCTGTGACTCCCTGCCCAGAGCGTCTTCCAGTGCTTTAAGAGTGGTCCTGTAAAACTTGGCCACATTTAGCTGAGTAGTAATCTTATAAATGAAGTTTTTAAAAATGATGGCAATTTTCAACTCTTTAGGGATTGTTTCCTCAGCTATCCAGTGAGGTAAGGATAAAACTTGCCTTGTAGCTGTAAGAATTAAACAATATAAGGTATATCAGACTCCAGCCTGGCATACAGGTATGTGGTATTAGTTTCCATTCCTCTGGCAGCATTTTGAATGTATCACTTAAGATGCTTTTGATTGCAAGAACAAAAAATTCAACATGATAAAGTGGTGAAGAGAGTTTATTGATTCAAATAAGTGAAAAACCCAGAGAGAGTTCAGGCAAGGTGTGCCCCTTCATTCCCTGCATTACCAGATTTGCTCCTGTTTCAGTACTTCTCCCCACTTTCCCTGGTTGTGTGTCAGTTTTGTCTTCAGGCAGACTCTCATAATGGTAAAAGAGCTGTTGTAGCTCCTGGCCTATAGCTAATGATACAAAGGAAGGAAGAGAGAAAATTTTCTTCTCTCTCCCTTCACAAAAATGGTAGCTCATGTAGTTTCTCAGCCTGTTCTGGTCTAATTGGTAACAGACCACTATGTCAGGGAATGAGTCATCCCCTCCTCCCTTCTCTGTTACTGGGGATTGAACCCAGGGTCTTTGCACTAAGTTATAGCCCCTGTACTTCTTAATTTTTTATTTAGAGATAATCCGCTAAGTGCCAGGTGGGGCTTGAATTTGCGGTCCTTCTGCTTCCCCCTACCATAGTGCGAGGATTACAAGCAAGCATTACCACCACACTCAGCCCTGGGCCATCTGCCCCACTTCTATAACTGGAAAGTAATGCTTTCCAATGAATGCATACCCTGGCTGAATCCCTGGAAGATGAGTAAGAAAAAGACCAAAGTTGGGAAGCAGGAGACTGTTCACTGGGAAACTGTCAGAGTGTTACAAGGGAATTGTCCCAGCCTGGCAGGCTGTAAGGGTTGAGGTTACAGAGGTGCAGAAAGGAGCAGGGCTGGAGCTCTGTCATGTGTAAGTAACCCTTAGGCATTAGGGGAGAGCAGAAGTTACTCTTCTTTCCAGGAGTACCCCTACCTGATCTTGGGTAGCTCTTGCTCTGATAAGTGTTCGCCATCCTTCCCGAGAATGAAAATGTGGGGTGCTAATGAACTAGAGGGCTGCACTGTACCTACCATTTATTTTGTTCTTGTGGAGTCCCTAAGCCGTATGTGTTTCAGTGTGACACAGAAGACAGAGGCATCCTTGGCCTCCAGGAAGCTTTTATTCTAATGAAGGAATGAGACATGGAAACGGAATACTTTAGAATATGAGGAGGAATGCATGCTGTAGTCTGTAGTGTTTGAAAAGTTCAAATTAAAAATGGGCTTACATGTATTTGGGGGCGTCAGGGAAGGTTCACAGGAGTTGGTGATGGAAGTATGCCTTGAACTGGACCTTGATAGTGAGGTCATCGGGAGGGGGAGGGGCAGAATTCTTGACAGAGACATGTAGGGAGTTGGAGGATGAAAGGACACAGGGCAAACAGTGGGAATAAACATGAGTGTAGTGAGTTGTGTGTCACAGAATCCGGTGAAGCTGGAGCTGTGCATATGTTGCAGCCCACTGTTGTGTTTCTAGAAAATCTCACGCTCATGCGCACAAGGAGACATATTTGTAATAGCAAAAACAGCTATATGCATTGACACAGATGGATCTCAGCAATATAATGGGAGAAAAAAGGTTATGAAAGAATACATGGACTTACTTACTCTCTACATGAAATTAGAAAAACAAGACAACAGTTGGGCATAGTGGCACACCTGTAATCCCAGCACTCAGGAGGCTGAGACAGGGTTGCTGTGAGTTTGAGGCCAGCCTGGGCTACATAGTGAGTTTAAGGCCAGCCTGAACTACATAGCAAGACCTTGACTCAAAAACCAAAAGCATTGTAAAAATTGCCATGTGTGGCAGTGAATGTCTGTAATCCTAGCACTGGGTAGGCTGAGGCAGGAGGATTGCCAGGAGTTTGAGGCCAGTCTGGGCTCCATGGTAAGTTCAAGGATAGCCTGAACTGCATAGTAAGACCCTGTCTCCAAAAGGAAAAAAAAAAAAAAAGATGATTCATAGGTACTTTGTACATAGTTACATATTTAAACACACACGCACACATGCACACACACACACAGGAAAGCAGCACAGAATCAGAGTTCATAGTTTCTACAAGAGTGGACCAAGTTGGAAAGTGCCCCTCAGGACTTCAGAGGTACTGAAGTGATATGCTATTTCTTAAACATGAAGATGAGTTTAGGGCTTGGTTTTATTCTTATAATATTACCCTTGTTAGAAATATTCAGTATTTTTCAAAGATAAACTGAACTTGGGGCCAAGCAGCGAAAGGCCTTGAACACAAAATGAGCAGATTAGATTTTGCCTTGTTCTTGCCTTGGTCTCACCTTTCTTTCCTTGAAAGATGGAGCAGTGCTCCATGTGTCAAGTTAGATGAAGAGAACACTCAGGCACAGACCAAAATAGGGTAAGCAGGCTCCTCTTCTGCCTTTTTCAAAAGCCCTGAAGCTATAGCCTTTGTTAACTAGATGCTTGTTTATTAATACTTATTCTCCTGCTATAAATTTACTATACTTCCTCTGGTATTCTCAGATCTGATCCTCACAATTGCCCTTTTGTGGAATAGTTGTTACTCCATCATATTAGTGAGGAAATTGAGGTCCAAAAGTGACTCAAACCTGGGTTGCTTTTTATTATGTGTGTGTTTATTATGTGCATGTATAAACATGTTTATAACAGGAATCCCCAACATCTTCTGAATGAAAATTGTTTAATTTCCCAGAAGCCATTAATTGAGGAAATCACTGATCAGGAAGGGTGATTTGCAGAAGTGTAGGCAAGCGTCGGGGTGGGGTGGGGGTTACAGACAACATAGAGGAGATGATGCTGAAGAGATCTGACTGATCTCATCTGGGCACCTGCTCCATGGTTTTTTCCTCTTCTGAATTTGTATCTAGTGCCTTCTGCTGGGGATGTGGAGAGAGCCAGAGTTCTGAAGGAAGAAGGCAATGAGCTTGTAAAGAAAGGCAACCATAAGAAAGCTATTGAGAAGTACAGTGAAAGCCTCTTGTTTAGTAACCTGGAATCTGCCACATACAGCAACAGGTATCTTCTGCAGAGCTGCTGGCTTGGGGGATGTCAGGAAGTTGGATGTTTCGTTCCATAGTTTTCTTGTCAACTGCTGTGGTTTTTCAGTCCCAAGCAGTTAAGTCATATGCTCAAAATATGCAGTCACACGTTTCAGGTACTGTAAGCCAGGCACTGCCAGTGGTATTGCTCTCTTAAAGGGGTAGAAAGTAAAGAATGCCAAAGGGTAACCTGGGATTTCTTAATCTCTTCCTCCAAAATTTTTATTAATCACCCTCAAAAAGTGTAAGTAAATGCGGTGTACTTGCTGTGCAAACGTAACTGTAAAAGGACTCTGTCCGTCCTCCTGCTCCCCACCCCATGGCTCCTTTAAGACCCTCCTGTTAGAAATACTGGCAGTCTTTGTCTGAGAGTACTGGCCCACAACCCTGAGAGCGAGTTCAAGGCCAACCTGGACTAGAGTGAGACCCTGTCTCCAGTAAATGAATGAATGAATTTAACTCATGGAAATTCCATAGTAACATGGGGTGGTAAGAAGATAAATTAGTCTTGTGTCAGTTTAGGTCTGGTTTTCTTGCCAGAAAAATTGAAAAGAAAATTTTAAAAGTTTGGATTTTTGAGTTCTAGACCTGTAGTTTTACTGACTGATTGGACCAGGGGTGCCCAGGTTCGCCAGGCTGACTGGAAGAAGTCTGCTGCCGTTTGCTCCATGTGTCTGTGGCATCTGCTAACTCCTCTCTCTGTGCTCTCTTTGGCTTTTATGCTGATAGTCACCACCATTAACCCATTCTCCTGGATTTTTTATTTTTAACAACTGGGATAGTATTTTGTTTAAACACTGTTTAAGCAAATATGTCTGTGCCATAATTTTGATTAGTCTCATTTCATATTACCATGCAGAGCTGATCTTTTCCTCATTTTTCTTAACCATAGCATCCCTGGCAGTCCTCCCAATTCTAGCTGAGCCTTTTGATCATTTT
>RJWT010040620.1:0-12473 GCA_004365215.1 Cuniculus paca
AATCATATTTGGAAATGCTGCTTCCTATAATTTTTTTAGCATTTCATCTTGAGTGTTCTTTGGGTGCTATTGGAATTGTTAGCTTGGGCTGTGCTGAACATGCCCTCAGCTCTTGTTATTAAAAACTTCTGTGGGAAATCGGAAGGAAAAGTTCTAAATGCCTTCTAATCTGTGTCTCCCCTTCTCATTTCATGCCACATTAATTCAGATCAGGATCCTCTCCTGGAGGAGATGGTATAAACTCTGACAGACCCTAAATAAAAGGGAGAAAACCCTCAGCTACAAATATCCTAAAGGATATTTGTTAGCAAAGCAAGAAAGATTTCCACAGAAGGAGCCAAATGGCCTTTAGCTCATTTGTTTGTTTTGTTTGATAACTGAGTTTTCACAAAATGGCTCCAGGTATATTTTCTTCAGTTTTTTGTTGAAAAGCATTCACAAGTTTAGGGTGCAGAATGGAGGAGTAGTACTGAAAGTTATAGAAAGTGACAAAAAGATGCTCCTTTTCATCACTACAAAGAAAATATTGTATGATTTAGCATTAAGCAGATTAGAAAAGCAATGGGTTGTACTTCTATCACCTTTGATAGAATATTTTCTTTATGCCCTTTGGGTAAAATAGAAAACTGCTAGAAGAGTTCAAGAATTAAAAGAAGTTTAAACATAGAGATCTAGAATTTTAAAAGCTCAGTTAATTCTTGAGCCGTCCCCAGGTCTGGGAAAACAAGAAACCTGGAGTCGATAAATTGGCCATAAATGGAGTACATTTAATTCACCAGGAATTAGGCTCAGGTCCAGGTGCAGGAATCTGCATGATAGATTCTGCTTTGGTTGGATAAGATACTGTAAAATCCAAAGAAGGAACAACCTTGTTATTTAGATGAGTGTATGATAAAGTTGTGGGGCATAGTAGGTATCATTTTAGTAGCGCTGATCTTCCAGATGTCACACACTGAAAAACTATCTGGTCCAGAACCTCACACTCAGAGCCTTTGATGATATCAATGTTTACTTTTAAAAAAGAAAAGGAAAATGGTTGCATTGACAATTTTACATTGGTAATGAATACTTTGAAGACTGGAAATTATAATTGATGTCTGTTAGTCAGTTAGTAGCTATTAGTTACGCACTCAGATTACGTTCTATATTGTCTAGGTCAGATTTTCTCAACCTCAGCACCATTGGTATTCAGGCTGGACAGTTTTCCCTTGTGTGGGGTGGTCCCGTGTGTTGCATCCTTACCCTCAACTAACTGGATGTCAGTGGCAACCTTCACCTCCAGCTGGGGGATCAAAAATATCCCCAGACATGGACAAAGATTTCCTGAGGGACCAACCATTTCTGGCTGAGCACCACGGAGCTAGATGCAATGAGGGAAGCAGGAGCATTGTAAGTGTCACAGCCTGCCTTCTGGGGACAGATTGCTTAGTTGGCAGCAAAGATGAAGGGAGACAAGGACTCAGATAAGAGCAAGTAATCTAGGACAGCTCATCACCGTGAAACATATCTAGATCAATTTTTATATAAATATTTTGTGGGTGTAGTATTGTGGGCTTATAGTTATTTTCTTTTTTCTTTTTTTTTTCTGCTCTTTTCCAGCACATAATTACCAAGGGCCCTCCCTGTAACAGACATTGTTCTAGGCTTTATCAATACATCATGTAGCTGGGCAGAGCTCGTGTTCTATTTAGGAAGTGGCCTTGTTGGATTTGTCTTGAGTGTGTCCCTGGAGGACTCAGGTGTTGGGAGCTGGGTGTTGAGAGGTGGCAGAATCTTCAGGAGGTTGGAACTAGTGGAAGGGTTTTAGGCCACTGGGGGTGCTGTCCTCAGAAGGAGTTAATACAATTCTTGCAAGATGCTGCTCAGTTCTTGAGAGAATGAGTTATAAGAGTGAGCTCGTCTGCTGAATCTCTAGCTTCTTTTCTCACTCTGTGATTTCTGCCACGTGCACTTTCTCCACTGTGACATCATTTGCTATGTGGCACTCGGCAGAGGCAAACAAATGGAGCTGCTGTATCTTGAACGTTCTGCCTTAAAAATTGTGAGCTAACTTAATCTCTTTCCTTTATAAAGTACAGAGACTTAGGCACTTTGTTATAGCCATAGAAAACAGGCTAATATAGTACAATATATAGTTAGAAAAGTTAGGACTAACAACAGAACTAGATATGTATAACTTAAGGTCTAGCTGTAACAAGTACCTATGAGGAAAATTAGGATATCAGGCAGAAGATGATAGGGGTCTGGGAGGGAAGATCTCTCTGAGGGGCCTCATGGTTTCCTGTAAGGAATAGTTCTCTTTTTCTTGTTGAGGAAAATCTAAGTACTCATGAATTTTCATCAATTCAGTATTTTATACTCCACTAAGGTAAGCCCGAGTTTTGATCCCTGAGTTGTCCCAAATAAGGTGCATGTGAACCCCTTCCAGTCTGCCAACAGGCTGTGCTGGCAAGACTGATCTGACTGCTTTGTCTTGCAGCGTGTCATGGAGCTCTGGCATAACAAGTCAACTAACCTGTGGAGGACTAACTGGATGACTTTTCTTGAAAGAATAATCTGCTCCATTTCGACTGTTTCCTGTTTCCGTGTATTGACAGGTACAGAGCTGGCT
Organism: Cuniculus paca; assembly: GCA_004365215.1. Classification (NCBI taxonomy): domain Eukaryota; kingdom Metazoa; phylum Chordata; class Mammalia; order Rodentia; family Cuniculidae; genus Cuniculus; species Cuniculus paca. The sequence continues at coordinate 2,612 of RJWT010040620.1, forward strand.
AGGGTTTTTCCTGATCCCTTCCATCGGCTTTAAGCAATGTAAACCAGTATGGCCGTGGTGCTGATGTGTAGTCTTTGAATCAAGGTGACAGCCAGTGTTTCCCTGCTCCTGTATCTCCCAAAACACATGTGTAAGCTGGGCAGAAGGGAGAGCCATGCTCCATGCTGTGGGCTGGGATCAAGTCTTGAGATAAGAGGCTATGACTTCTCAGGCATAAAAGATTACACATCAGAACTGAAACATTGACTTCAAAACTTTAGATACTACCTCAATTATGTTATGCAGATTGGTCTTTCTGCATCTCCTTCTCTCTGCACATTGCAGAGGTGATTTCAGGCCTCCTGCCTAGCCCAGCTCACAGTACTCACATATTTCCCACCATTCTCACAGTCGCTCATTCTCAAGTCACTCTCTTCTTCGTAAATTAATAAAATCTGAGTTAGGCCCTGGGTCAAGGCCTTTGTTCTGATGAACCTTTATCCTGGCTGGACTTAGGACTCCTTGGCTGCCCATAACTATAAATATGTCTTATTGTCGTTATTCTTGCCATGGGTCACACTGGAAGTGGTAGATTGTAATTCACTTGCTAGAATTCCAATAACTTCTTCTTGGGATTACAAATATGAGGTCAGGGAAGGGCTCTCTATACTAATCTTCTGTTTTCTTTGCCAATTCCTGGAATTAGCCATTTCCTCAAAGATTGGTATTATTATCATGGAGGTGAAGAGTGCATTTCTGTATAGCATGAAACCCCTTCCCAGCACCTACAGAGTTCACCAGAGTCCCTTTGCATGTTATCTCCTCCTCCATCCTGTGTGCAGAAGTAATAACATGTATTTTAGATCTGTACTGTTTTACTAAACATTATGCCTGTGAGAATCAGCTAAGTTCTTTCACAGATCAGTAATTGATTCTTTTTTATTGCTGCATAGTATTTCACTCAGCTTTCGATGGATGTTTTGTTTGTAGTTTTTGGATTTTATAAATAAAAGTTTTATATATATATATATAGATATATATATCTGGAGTTTATTCAGCTGTCATAAAAATTATAGCTAAATGGCTAAGTGAGATTGTCACAGTATAGTTAACTAAGAATAATTATTTCTTTAGCTGTCATAAAAATTATAGCTAAATGGCTAAGTGAGATTGTCACAGTATAGTTAACTAAGAATAATTATTTCTTTAGCTTTTAGCTGAATGTTTAGTTTACTCCAGTTTTCTCACTGTCTTTTATATTAGAATAATTGCATGTATTTTTCTTACACAAAAACAAATTACTTGTCTCCTAAATATCCTCACTTAACCTTCAAAAGCTCATCATGCTATTCATGAGTGGGGAGCAGTTGGTTGAGCTCCTAACTGCCATTTGTGACTCGTCCACACCTGTGAAAGTGACACTGAAGTATGAATGAATCCAGACACTAAGAGAGGCAAATGATGATCATTCCTGTCACAACGAGTGGCTCAGGGGAATGTAAGAGCATCTGGGACTTTGATAATCACTTCGTGTTAGGGAAGTGCTTGTACTGAGACTGATCCTGGTTCACTGAAGTTTTCTGTGGCGTCTTTTCAGTTTCTAGGAAGTGGCATTGGGGAGTTTTCTACTGAGCCTCATCACTGCAGGTGGTCTAGAGGTGTGGCCTCGTGCTGGAGGTGGGAGCACACAGTGAAGCACTCCCACCCCTACCCTTCTGCACATCCCTGGAGAGGGCTAGAAAAATGTAGGAAATTAAGAAAAACATCAAAGTGATTATAATAAAATAAAAGAAATAGCCTCCTGCTTCTGGAAGCAAAGCCAGTGGTATCTCTCACCTCCTACAGCTGGCCTCCCTGACTCCTTCACAAGGCAGTGAAGGTTGTGGGTTCACATCATCGCAGAATTTTGGGGTGGTGAGGCCTATCCTTCATCTCTCCTCTGAGATTATGTCGAATATGCACACAGCCATATATACACTTGCATGCATACACACACATGCTTATATATGCACATATACACGCACATATATACACACTCAATGATCCGAATATATACAAGTATACACATGCATACACACATCTATATACATTTTCAAATATGGTTTTATTATGTTGAGATAGTGTCCCTCTAGTCCTAGGTTTTTGAGGAATTATATCATGAAAAGACCTTCAATTTTTTCAAATACATTTTCTTCACGAATTGAAAGAACCCTGTTTTTGTCCTTTATTCTGTTCATGTGATGTGTTATGCTGATTTATTTTCATATATTGACCCATCCTTGCATTCCAGGACTTGGTTACTTACCTATGTGACTTACTTTCCTATCACAGAGATATATATATAAATTAAAGGAGGAGAGGTTTATTTTGGCTCACAGTTTAGGCTGGCTGCACGGCAGAATGGCCTGGGAGAGGGGTCTAGCAGAGGAAATCTGCTCACATCATGGTGGCCAGGAAGTAGAGAGGGAAAGGTTCACCCAAATCTTTTGATTGGACCCCACCTCCTAACAGAAAGTTAACTGTACCACCTCCATGATTCAGTCACTTCTAAACATGTGAGCCTCTGAGGGACAGCCTAGATCTAAACCATAACAGTCATGGTATGTGATTCTTCTAGTGTACTGTTTAATTCACTTTGCTAACGTTTTGTTGATTTTTTCATCAGTATTAATTAGGTGTGTTTGTCTGTAGTTTTCTTGTAATTTTTTTTCTACCTTTCAGATCAGGTAGTTTGGGTCCTTGAAGTTTGAAAGTGTTCCCTGTCTTCAATTTTTTGGAAGAAGTTCAGGGAAATTATTAATTCTATTTTCAATCTTAGCAAATTCTCTAGTGGAGTGATTGTATTATACGAATGTAATAAAGTCCTCACACTTTTGACTCTGAAAATATTTTAAAGCCATAATACTCAAAGCTGTGTGATACTGGCATAAAGACATTTAGACCAATGAAATAGAATTGAGAGCCAGAAATAAACTCTTGTATGGCCTTCACTAAGGATATCAAGACCAAATAATGGGTGGAAGGACAATCGCTTCAACAAATAGTGTCAAAAAACTGGATATCCATATGAAAAAGAATGAAATTAGACCCATATTCAAAATTAACTCACTGACTATGAAGGCACTTGCCTGTAATCCCAGTACTCCACTTGGAAGGCCAAGGCAGGAAGATCACCAGCCTGGACTACAAGGCCAACCTGGACTACATAGTGAGTTTAAAGCCAGTCTAAACTATGTAGCAAGAACCTGCCACAAAACAAAACAAAACAAAACAAAACAAAACAAAACAAAACAAAACAAAACAAAACAAAACATTAACTCACAATATCTTAAAGTCCTAAATATAAGACAAAAAATTATAAAACTTCTAGAAGAAAACTTGGGTGAGCTCTTCATAAGATTAAATTTGGCAGTGATTCCTTGAATATAACACCAAAAGAACAGGCAACAAAAGAAAAACAGGACAAATGGAACTACGTTAAACTTAAAATTTTCTGTGCAGTGAAAGAAACGTTAGAGTAACAAGGTAATGTATGGATGGGAGAAGATATTTTCAAATTATATTTATAAGGGACTAACATACAAAATATATTGAGAACTGCCACAACTCAACAACAAAAAGCAAAACACTAAAAATAAGAGAGGAACATGAACAGACATTTCTCCAAAGACAATATACAAATGACCAATAGCACATGAAAAGATATTCAACAGTATATTCATTAGAGAATGAAAATTAGAATTACAATGAGGTATCTCACACCCAATTAGAATGGTCATTTCAAAAAGTCAGCAAACACAAAATATTTGTAAGCATGTGAAAAAATTGGAGCCTTTGTACACTGTTGGTAGAAGTGTAGAATGGTGTGACTGCTACAGAAAATGGCACGAGTTTCCTCAGATCTTTAAAAATAGAATTACCATAGGATCCAGCCATCTGAAGGAGTTAAAAGCAAGATCATGAGATTTTTGCACTCGTGTTCATTACAGCCTAGCTCAGAGTTAGAAGTGAGCCAAATTAATCAAAAGATGAATAAATAAAATGTGGCATTTATGTAAAATGGAATGACATTCAACTTTTAAAGTATATTCAACTTTAAAAAGCAAGGAAATTCTGTTACTTGCTCCAACATGATTGAAACTTATAGATGTTGTACTATGTGAAATGAATAAGTCACAAGAAGGCAGATACTATATGATTATGTGTGTGTGGCGGCACCTAAAGCAGACAAACTTACAGAAGCACGAACTGCAATCAACGGTAGTTGCCAGGGGCTGAGGAGCAGGAGAAACAGGGAGTTAATGTTCAGTTGCTGTCATGTGAAAGGCTGAAAAAGTCCAGGATATTGGTTGTACAACAGTATGCACACAATGAATGCTAGCGAACGGTGCACTTAAAAGTGGTTAGGATGTAAATTTTATATGTGATTCTTTAATCACAAGTAGACATAAGATATGAATAAAATATATAGGTAAGCCTTGGTGAAACACAGATGCCTGTGAAGATAGGGTGATTGACCTGTCCGCAACCAGCTTGTCTGTCATGGTCCAGATTTTAGCACTGAGAGTCCAAGGTGTAACCATGGTCCCAGCCATCCCGGCTGTTGGGTCACACGTTATGAAAACTGGAGCACTTACATGATGTGAGCAGAACAAAGATAGTCTGCAAAAATGCCATCCCTACTTGCTAACTCTGTTTCCTTAAAGTACATTAAAGATGAGTATTTAATCTTCTGTGCTTCTTGACGCTTTAACAAAATCTCCAGGGCCTTCTTACTTGTATTTCCTTCAAAATACTTTTGTGATTTCTGTCTTCTCTTTCCTTCCCAGTCACAGTTCAGGTTCATGCTACTCATAGAAAGGCTTGTTCTAGCTTTCTCTCCCCTCAGCTTCCCTCCTCTGCACTCTTCTACTGCTATGGTTTGTGGGTGGCTGTCCCTCCAAAGCCTCATACAGTTTTAAGTGGGGGTTTTTTTGGGGATAGCCAAGTCTAAAATTTGTGATCGATTCATGATTCAATGCTGAGATTTAGTGTGGCTGATTGCTAGATCAGTCCACTAATTAGATTGGCACTGCCTAATCCCAGTAGACTGGATACAATATAAAGAACAGAAAGAGGCTCATCTTACTCCCCCTTGTTGCTTTGCTGTCTTCTGCTGCCTTGAACTGTTGCCCCTCTGCCATGTGCCACCCTGCCTTACAACCAGCTGTTTATGGACTGAAACCTCTACAAACTGTGAGCTAAATAATGTTTCCTCCTTTAACTTTGGGGGTTGAGAATTTTGCCTCGTTAATGAGAAAAGTAACAAAGACACCTAACTACACTTGGAGTATCTAATGTCAAAAAGGAATTTGAATATGTGGCAGCCAATTTTTCCCTTCAACTTTTAAGTGGTTTCCAATTCTCATTAGAAATGTAAGCTCCTAAGATCTTCGATGAACTTAGATACTCATCACTCTTAGTTTTCTATCATTCTGTAGCACAGGGTATCCAGTTGATAGGATACCTGAATGTACATTATGATTTTATCCCCCACATTCTCTCTTCTTCATGTCTTCTGCACCCATCACCCACCAATTGTAACAAATAAAAATATCTCCTGAAATTACCACTGTCTTTTGGGAGCAAAATTTTCCCTGGCTGAGTATACTGGTATAAATCAATGCCCACATTCTAAGATCTTTTCCAAAGTGCTTTTCATATCCAGTTCTCAAGCCTTTGCTTACATTGTTCTTCCTGCCTAGAACACTCTCCATTTTCTCTACCTGTGCAAACTTCCGGGAGGTGAGCCAGGGCACACACAGAGGCCAATCCAGGTCGCAAGCTTGGTCAACACAGTGAGTGGAACAGTTAGGATCACCTCTCCTCTGCTTCATCTCTTTGACAATGTGATTGGACCTCTTGGGCATTATTTTCTATTACCAAATCTATGAAGTTTGCAGGTGACAGGCCTGGCCTTGCCTTCCTGTGTCCAGCAGTGTGACATCCTGCCTTTGGTCATTTTGAAGTGCTTGTAGGGCAACCACTGAGCGCTTGCCAAATCCACAGCATCCTCTCTCTCCATATTCACTGTGGCCCGTTCTCCAGCCCTGTTTGTCCCTATGTAGATGTCAAGTTGCTCAGGGCCAGGGGTTGTGTTTTAATCCACTGTTTAACTGTCCGTAATTTCCTCCACAGAGTAGAGACTGAATACATAAACACTTTTCAAATTGTAAATAAGAAATGTGGGATACAGCACCATTGTGTTAGACTGAATCATAGCGTGTGTTGTCTGCGGTTCAGACTTCACATCTTTTGCCTAGATCCTCGTCTGCTCAGGTGGGCACACTGACTGCAGACATGTTACCATGGGTTGATGTTTTTACACCATGGTCTGTGCACTGTAGAATCATGATCTTGATCATGTAAACTCCATATGAACAGATATTTTTCTTAAGTGGGAAAAGGGAGCATTGTTTAGGTTCTTTGTGATTATTAAGGGCTTTGAATTCAGAATTTTCACCGAGAGTCTAAAATGTATTTATCAGTAAATATGAATAAAATTAATTCAATGCAGTTTTCTATACTGGTAACATCTTTGTAAGCTTTAGGAAGGGAAGCTTTAGGCTTTCAAGGGCTTCGTATTCATAATTTCAGCAATGCTACTGCTGGTTTCTTGTTAAGGGCTTTACAAAGCAAAAATGAAGGACTATGAAGTAGCCTGCTAGGAAAAGTTTAGAAAATTCTAAATGGAAACAAGGACTTTGAACAAAGAAAAACTCGTAGAACTAAAAAGAAGATAACAGAGTTTGCAGGATTCCATGAGGGACGGGGCTCTCAAAAGTGAATTTTTATACATCTCTAGGCACTTACTTTTACATTTTCAGTCTCAATATAACACAAAGAGGATTTTAAAGATTTTTTTTAAAGGGACCTATCAGACTGAAGTGCTTATCTAGCATGCATGAAGTCCTGGTTTCAATTCCTGGCATCATGAAAAATAAAAATAAATTGAGAATAAAAATATCCCTTAAAAATCTTTGCACTTAGAAAATGATGGAATATAAATGATCCTAGGGCTGATGAGTTAGACTTTCTTGGTTGCTCAGGCCACTGGGATAGTGAGTGATACTTAGAAAGTCCTTTATTCACTACTCTGTTTAAAACAAATTTTATGTGCTGAGTAATTACTATTCTTTTTGAAGAGAGTAAAACCAAATGAAATAAAACAGAATACAGTCAATCAAAACAAAACAATGAACATGGTACAGGACTTCGAAACAAGATAAAAGGAAATCAATAATGGCTACCACAATGCCTCTTGTTATCTTCAAAATAACTGCTCATACTCTCGGGCATAATAAAATCAAACAAAATAGAACAGAATAAAACCAATAAAAACAAAACAATGAAAGTAATACAGGACTTCAAAAAAAGATAATAGTAAAACAACAGTGGCTACCATAATGCCTCTTGTTATCTTCGAAGTAACTGCCTATGCCATCAGACATAATACAATCAAACAAAACAAAATAGAATAAAATCAATCAAAACGAAACAATGAAAGCAATACAGGGCTTCAAAACAAGATAATAGGAAATTAATAATAGTTACCATAATATATTTTGTTATCTTTGAAATAGCTGTCCATGCCATCAAATATAATAAAATCAAACAAACAAAACAGAATAAAACCAAACTAAACAGAACAATGAAAACAATGTGGGTTTCAAAACATGATAATAGATTAACAATGGTCACTGCCTTCCCTTTTTAGACATTTCTTCCCCTTTCTCTTTCACAATATCTATTGTGCATTTTGTATTCTACTAACTCTTTTAGTTTTTTATACTAGGGAGACAACACAATGTTCACCCGTGTGACTCTGAACCATTTCATCCATGAGCATGATCTCAAGTTGTATACATTTACCTACAAGAGCCTTGAGGTTATCTTTATTTATAACTGAGTAGATTTCCATTGTATAAAAAAGCCATGTCTTTCTTATCCATTCTGCAGTTGATGGGCAAGCTGCCCCTACTTTTTTCTGGTTCCCTGTCACATAGAGCATTGTTTTCTCTCCTTTGACATTCAGTCTATGAATTTTCTTTCAAGTTAAATGTGTTTGTTGTATAAAGCATATTGATGGATCCTTTCTTCTGACCCACTCTGCCTGTGTTTCTTTTTATTGGTGAATTGAGGCCATCTACATTAATGGTTATGGTCAACATGCACTGGCTCATCTCTGTCATGCTATTTTCCTGCCATTAGCTCCCTACTTTTCCCCTCCATTCAATTGTCTTCCCCGCTTGCTGATCCTCCTCTGTCGCTGTTCCTGGAACCATGGTCATTTTTATCTCTCTCTAGAATGTCCTTCAGTATTCTTTGTAGGGTGGGTTTGGCAGTCATGAATTCCTTCAGTTGTTCTTTGTCATGGAAGTATCTTGTTTGTCCATTGAATTTTAAAGATAGCTTTTCAGGGTACATCAATCTGGGTTGGAAGTTATTTTCTTTCAGGACTTGCAATACTTCACTCCAGCCTCTTCTTGACTTGATGGTTTGTGTTGTGAAGTCCATTGTGATTCTGAGGGTTTTCCTTTATAGGTGATATGTTTCTTTTCTCCAGTAGCTTTTAATATTCTGTTCTTGGGTTGAATTTCTGGGATCTTGATTATTATATGTCTGGATGTAGATTTGTTTTGGTTATGGCTAGCTGGAGTTCTATATGCCTCACTTATCTGAATGTCACATCCTTTTCCCATACTTAGGAAGTTTTCTGTTATTACTTCTGTAAATAGAATTTTAATGTCATTTGTGTTGACACCTGCTTTTTCATTGACACCTATTATTCTTAAGTTATGTTTCATTTTGTTGTCTTGCAGCCGTTGAATTGTTACTTCCTGGTTCCTTGTTATTTTTAAGAGAGCTTTCCTTTCATGGTCACAAGCTACAAACCTGTCTGCAAGGCTTGAAAGTCTCTCTTCAGTTTCTTTCAAGTGCTTTTGCCAGCTTTCAATGGAGTTTTTAATTTCCTGGATATCTCTTTGAATCTGTTTCATGTATTCTAAATCTTTTTTATAATGTTCATTCAATGTTTCCCTCATTTTCCTATACTCCTCTATTTTTTATATATTTTTTTAGAGGTGCTTAGCAATTCTTTTGTTATTTTTTTCATTTCTTCTTTTACCTGAGATAGTATTTCTGTTCTAATTTCTTTTATAGTCTCATGAAGTTGTCTCTTTACTTCAGTTGCCACCACTTCAAACTTCAGGTGTGTGACTCCTGTTCTCTTCTGTGTTTACATCTCCTGGACTTGTGCTGCTTGGGTTGGAGTCCAGGGACTGCCTTTTGCTCTTTATCTTGACAAGTGGGTAGTGGGGTCCCAAGCACTTCCCACACTGGCTATAATTTCTCTGAAGCAAGGCTGTTTGGTTCTCCTAGCCAGTGCTGGCTACAAGTATCTGATGGTGGCCTTTGGGTGTGCTGGTGCAGGCTGGCTGCTACTTTTCCAGGTCTGCACTGGCTCCCTGATGGCTGCTGGAGTGTGTGCCATGAGTAATTACTATTGAAAAATCTGAGAATTTTTACCATGAAGCAGTGTGATGGAGCCAACTAGTAACAGAGACGTATAGCAAATTTCAGGTATTTTCCTGCTTTTTGTTTTAAATAAATTTTTCTCACCACTCAGTCATTTCCTTTAAAAATTCTTACCTGCCTGATGTTCCCACCCAGTAGCATCAGTGGAGTGCATCTTTCACATACTTTTTTCAAGAAGGTATTTTTACTAAATTATGTGACTAATGCTATGGAGAAAGTTACATTCATTATGCTTTTTAAAATTTCACAAATGAAACTTTATCTTATTGAAACTATTGACCAAATTTTAATGTATATACATGTATAC
>RJWT010040621.1:0-12469 GCA_004365215.1 Cuniculus paca
ACTTTACTTTGATGCTGTGGTGGGCTGAATTGTTTCCCAGTAAGTTCATATTTTGACTTCTTAAGCTTTAAAACCTAAAAATGGAACTATATTTAGCAATGGTGTCTTTATAGAGATAATTAAGGTACAATGAGGTTAGTAAGGCAGCTGCTCAACCAAAATATCCAATGTAACCAGGGTACCTAATTCACTGTGAGACAGACACATACTGAGAGAGGGAGACAAGAATTCAGAGAAGCCAGGGAGAGGGGCGGGGCGTAAAACCAATCCTTCCAGCACCTTCATCTCTGGCTTCTAGCCCCCGGCACTGTGCGAAAACACAAATTTAAGCCGTGCATACTGTGCTATTCTGTACGGAAGCTCTACCGCAGATATGAAGGTAAAGTGACTTAATTTTAAATTCCTTAAGTAGAAGGAGCTACTACCTAAATCCTCATGCTGCTTCCTGGTTGGAGTTAACTCTCCTTAAGGGCTTACTAGCTGGTGATAAATTCTCAGGATTCAAAAAGATCATTGATTAACGTGTGCATTTCATGTGGTTTTAACTTGTGGAGGCCACTGATAGACTATACTGTTATTTGAAACATCAAATATTTCTCAAGCTGCTTAAGTTTTAGTTTAACTGCTGAATCATTTGTGCAATTTGTTAGGCACAAAGATCATCAGGTTGAGGAATAAATTCTTATTAGAATGTATTAGTTGACTGTGTGTTACTGCAACAAAATGAACTAGATAGCCAAATAAAAAGACTAGATGACAGTTTTGGATGGTTCAGTCCATCGCAGTTTGGTGCTGTTGGTCTGGGTCCACTCTAGCCACCATGGCAGAATCAATTAGAGTGAGTTAAGCCATTTGCCTGTGGCCAGGAAGCAGGGTGTGGGAGAGGCAGTTGGGGGTCACACTTTCCCCTTTGTGGGCAAACGTCTAGTGACCTGATCCCAAACTGTTGGGCGTTTCAAGCATATCCCAACAGTGCCACAGGCTGGGACCAGCTTTTGGAGAAAATACAAGATCAAAATGATAGTACAGAATATGTTTAAAACTGTGAAAGATGAAGAAAATATTGCAATAGCTCTGTCTAGAAAAAGAAGATATTATAAGCAATTCTCTTGGAGATAGCAAATTCAAACCCAGCTGAAAATACTAGAGAGTATGTTCAGTGTTAAAAAAATTACACGAGGTTATCAATGATATCATCTTTTAATCTTTATAGAAACATACATTATAATAAAGACCATGGATTTTAGATTTCATTTGCTTTGATAATTTATACAGCTAATTCAAGTCAGTTGAACAGTTACAATTTTAAGGGTCATAGAAGCTGGTTTTAGCTAGGTGTGGTGACACATGGCCATAATCCCAGCATTCAGCACTAGGGAGACTGAAGCAGAGGGACCAAGGCATGAGCTCAAGGCGGCCTGGGCTACACAATGAGTTCACGGCCATTGGGCTACTTAGTGATACTTTCCCTCAAAAAAGTCAGTTTTTGACTGGGGACTTAGCTCAGCAGCACAAGCACCTGCCTGGCAAGTGCAAGGTCATGAGTTCAATCCCCAGTACCAAAAAAAAAAAAATCAGTTTTTATAGGACTTACTTTCTTCAAAAATATGCATAATAACCTGTAACTTACATGAAGTTTGAAAAGATATCCAATACATATAACAACATATAATTTTTTTTTTTTTTGCGGCACCGGGGATTGAACTCACAACCTTGCACTTGCCAAGCAGGTACTTAGGCCACTGAGCTAGATCCCCAGCCCTGGTGTTTTTGAGACAGGGTCTCACTATGCTGTTCAGGCTGGCCTTGAGCTCACTTTGTAGCCCAGGCTGGTCTCGAACTCACAATGATCCGCCTGTCTCAGCCTCCCTAGTGCTGGGATTACAGGCGTGAGCCACCACTACCAGCTACAACATATAAGGTTTTTTGGTCCACAATGTAATGAAATATGCAGTGACTAACATTGTAAACTGCAATTATATTTATTTTTTAAAACAAATTTATAATTTTTCCAGTTTTAACTTTGGCATGCATTATTCCAACTTCACAATGGGGAAATAATGGACAAAAGGGAAATAAATCAATAATTTCCTTCTCCTGAATCTACCTAAGTAATGCAATCAAGGAGCAAATCATCAACCAAAGCTTGGAGAGAAAAAGATCCTGAGGGACACAGTAGAAGTTTGCTTACATGAAGATGCTGCCAAACCTGTAAACTCATAAAGACACAGAAATGGTCATTTTCACAGTTCCTAGCAACTGAGTGTGAAATAATAGGAAAGTGAGGAAAGTGAGGCACATGTCTTGTGTAGAGCCTGTGGCACATGCTTTCACTGGTTTTCCTCATGAATATCCTACAAAGATCCTTCAGATCTATGGACTAGGGTGGAGAAGAATAACCAATCTGAAACCACCAAGAGCTTCTCTGTAACACTCCACTATTCTCCAGGGATAGAAACTCTGCTAAGCCTTATTCCAGCTGGGAGAATGGAATTGCTTTCCCTTTAGATCCCTGCCGTTTTCCTGTTAAATGGAGAAGGACTTAGAGAAACTAACTGGGCCTGCTACAGGGAGGGGAGTGAGTAGGGGTAAGATGGGAAAAGCTAAATGTCACTGGAGGAAACTTGTGATGTTCACAGCTCTGAGACACAGGCTCACAAAAATACTGAGATTACATCCAGTCATAAAAGTGTTCCCCTCCATCACACCTGACTACCCTCCAATGCCCCTCTGAACTACCAATAGCGCAAAACCCTGACTAATCAATCTGAAGGGATAGTTCCGGAAGCCCAATCTCAAGGCCACAGAAAAACAAAAGAATTTAATGACTCTGGATTGCATAGCTAAAAAACTACTTAATGTAACCCAACTCCCACCCAGTTTAAAAAAAATTCTTATACTAATGATCTATTTGCCTCAGTTTCTATCACTCAATAAACATGTCTGTCTTTCAACAAAAAAGTTACAAAGGTGTGTCAATAGGTGCGACACTTAAAAGATAAAGCAATAATGAGGTCAGATTCATAAAACGCAGACATGGGAAGTATTGGGGGCTTTAAGCTAACTGTGATTAGCACGCCAAGTGCTCTAATGGGAAAAGTAGACACTGTGCAAGACAGGAGGCTAACAAAAGCAAAGATATAGAAACTACAAAAGGGAGTTTACAATTTTGAATAAAGCCTGCCAAGGATGCCTGTTAAGACCAGGGCAATATGTCTATGACCAGAAAAGTCTGATAATAGAACATTTCTTTCTTTGTGTAAGCTTGCCTAACAGACAGCCTTGCAATGTAACTTAAAGTATAACAGGACGTTTCTTCCTCTGGATAATCCATGCTTTGTGTAACTGATAGCCTTATAATATAATCTGATATGTTTAAACTCCCTTCGTGAGCCAAGATGTCACCCAACACTCCAATCATATATGCCGAATCTGTCTTTGTGTCTTCCGTTTACTTTTCCTCTAAAAGCCCTGAAACCCTGCTGAGGGGCCTCTGACCCTTTTGGAAAGATTCTGGTCAGAAGCCCACCTCTTTGGTGGCATTTCTCCCCTTGTTTAGTCTGTTTTCTTCAACCACTGTAAGAATCAAAAGAAAATGCTAGAAATCACAATGGCAACAGAAATTTTAAAAATGCTTTTCCCAGATTGATAGGTAGACACACTGACAGAAAATGATGAAAAAGCTTTAAAGCAAGTCAGTAAAATCTTCTCAAACTGAGAGAAAAAAAGAAATTACAAAACGCTCAGTAACTGTGAGACAATTTCAGATGATGTCATATGTGCATAATTGCAACACCTGAAGGAGAAATGAGATAGAACAAAGAAAAGAATTATTTGAAATGGTAATTTCCAGTAACTCTTTAAAATTAATGACAGACACTAGGACCAAACAGGATAAAGACCCCAAAGCCCATAGGAAAGCACATCATCTTCAAATTACAGAAACACAAAGAAAATTAAATTCTTGCAAGAAGCCAAAGGGAGCGGGAATTCTCTTAACTGTAGAGAACAAGAATGGACATCTGTGCTATGGTAAAGAAGTTATTTGGGCTGGGGATGCAACTCAGTGGTAGAGCAGTTGCCTAGTCTTTTCCTGGGTTCAGTCCTCAGCAATTCAAAAGAAAAACAAAACAAAACATACATTTTTTTTCTGGGTAGTGAGTTTCTGTGTTATGTTAATGAGACACAAACACACATTTCATATATATATATATATATAATATACAGTCATATACGTGTGTATTTTTTAAAGGTAAGGTCACTTCTGTTAATGTACTATTTCTTTTTACATTTACTGACTGTGTTCTGGAAATGTATGTTTATAGTGACAAACATTAGTGAGAGTGGATTAGTAAGCTTTCCAAAAAAGACACATCTAGATGGATATTCTTAGTAATGCACTTAGGAGGTGACATGTTCTTCCATTACAAAGTTTGCAAATTCTCTTTAGGAAGCTCTGGGAATGATCGACACAGGTGGTGAAAATGTTACTTACCTCTTTCCTGTTTCTTTGCCTAAAGGCTATAATTCATTCAGCCTGAAAACCTAACAGCTCAAACAACAAATTCAAACAAAATGAATTATGGCTGTCTAAAAATTAAATTTTATCTTGAAAGAGGCACCTAAATTGAAGACATTTAATTTTTTTATACCAAAGGTTTGCAGATTACTTCTAACAATGAGCTGTGAGATCAGTGGTATCGAAGCATAAATAAAAAACACTTTGGCAGTATCCATCAGATCATATACTCAGTGGCATGAACCTTGTAATCCTGTAGTCAAGGCTCCCAACATTGTGTTTGTATTATAGAATCATATCATTTAGAAGCAGTAACATCATAGGAACAGATAGACACCCATCCAGGCTGGGTTGAAACCAAATATATAAATTAGAGATGTTTGAGGTCAGGTGGCTACATTCTACTAAGTAAAAGTTGGTTGCCAAAAATAAAAAACAAAGAAAGAAAAGACAAGGAAGAAGAAAGAACAGAATGAAAGACAATAGAAAATACTACAGATGGAAAATCAAAACTATTTTCTCTGAATTGATAGAACTTTCCATTGCATTTCCATAAAACTTATCTTAGACTTAGTTGTATCCCTTTCTTAACCTACAGGATATCCCTCAGGAAAATGTAGTAAGTTTACTTATATTTTACTGTAATTTTACTTATATTTTACTTATATTTTACTGTAACTAGTACAGTCTATCAAGCCCATGCTAAGGTGTCTTACTTCATCCCATCTTTATACTGTAGGGAGTGACTCAGGTCTTGCTATCAAATGTAGTTCATGAAAAGGGAATGATCTCTGAAATCCATATTATAATTAGTGATGAGATCAGGAGCCTGAACCAGAATGAAAACTACCTCACCTAGCACATTGTCTAATTCAGCTGATTTAGCAAATATCTTTCATGACACTGGTTTCTCAAATAAGGAAATGATAAACTGATTTATATTCTGGCACAATTTCCTTATCATTTTGCAAACCCATATTAAATAAATCACATTAAAAAATTAAATTAGCAATTGAAAACTTCTGGAAAAAGAGTAGCCAAGACCAACATGCTTTCCTGGTTAATTCTAACAAAAATTTGAGAAAATGTAAGGCCAATTCTTCATAATTTCTTCCAGAAAAAAGAAGGAATATTTCCCATTTCATTCACAAATCTAGTACTACTCTGATACAAATGTTGATGTTACCAAAAATAAATAAGTAAATAAGTGAACTTCATCCTTCATTAATGTAGATGCAAAAGTTTTCAACAAAATATAGCAAACCAAATTCAAAAAATATAAAGGATTATACACCACGACCAAGTGGAATTTGTTCCAGGTATGCATTTATGTGCCACCAGATATCAATTTATACAGTATCCCTATTGTTAGAATAAAGGGTAAAAAACCACACAATTATCCAATAGATACAGGAAAATAGGGACAAGAAAAGTATCCCACACCCATTTATAATAATTTCTTGCAGAATACTGGAAGTGGAGGGTGTTGAGACTTTGAAAATGATAGCCCAAAATATGCTTTGGCATATATACAGATGGATCTGGCCGAGGAGTTCATTGTTGCATCTGTGATCCTGAAAAATACATATTGAATAGTTGTATTGAGGAACACTGACAGAAGAAAAATAGGATGCAGAAGATAACCTAAATTAATGACAACGAGATGATTGGAAAATACTAGGATTTAGAGTTGGTAACATTTTCTAGAGAACTGATATGGAGATTTACTTTTTCTGGTCTAATACTATGTGTACTGTTTTTCTACCTATTATTATACTTGTGGTTCAAGGAAAGTGTAGCAAAAACCATATGCAAAAGTGAACCCCTGGCTATAAATTAAGTTTTTGGTTCTTATGGCAGACATCACCTTGGTTAGAACTAGAGCTAAGGAAAATGAAACCCAGACCCTTTTACAATTCTTTCCTTAGTCTACAATGACCACTCTCATATTCTACTTCCAACACTCACCCTCACCTCCAGTCCACTCTCATCCCTGGAATTTCTATTCTTCTTCACACAGGACTTATTTTCTAGATTTCTAGCATTGCTGAATACTGGTTTTTCTCCTGTCTCACCCAAAACCTGAATAATTCCATAAGAAAGAATATTTTGGAAATAAATTTTCCAGTTACTTATTTCTTTAAAGAGCTCTATACTTTCTTTTTATACTGACTTCAAGTTTAGGATTCTAGATTCAAAAATTTCTCCCAGAAATTAGAAGACACTCATTTAATTGCATTATATTTCTGTTACCAATGACTATTGGAATACATAATTTTCTGTTTCTTATACATAATTTTAAGATCTTTATATTTTATTTAGAGTTCTAAATTTTTATTAAGAAATTGTCCAGGTGGAAATATTTAAAATGATTATACCTACTTCACATTGGGGTAACTTTTAATTCAAAGATTGACTTCTTTCATCAGTTCAAGTTATTTTTAATTATTTTTCCTTTATCTCTTCTTTGTATCTGTTAATTTTGTCCTTTTGTGGCATCTAACAAATAGGATTTGAAAATCATAGAACTGTCCATCTTATCTAATATTTTCATACCTTTTATCTTATTCTTTTGCCTAACTTTTGAGGAAATGCCTCAGTTTATTTTTAGAGATAATTAAACAGTTTTCAGCATGAAGACAAGTAATCTAAATTTAGAAATCATCTGTAAGTATGTGAACTTAAATTTTTCATTTTAACTGTAATATTTTGATCAAAGAAACAAAATATACTTTCACTACCAATGTTGATGAGTATAATGTCATCTCAATAATCTTTATATGCTTAACAAGAATATTTCATGGTAAATTTTTACACGACCCCAATCTCACTCTCTCTCCCTTAAAACAAACCAGAATGCAAACATTTTTGTGGTATGTTTGTTTTTTCTCAACAATGAAGCCTAATAAATAACAAGGCAGCTCAGAGTTTGAGAACTTGCTTTAATGAAGTCCAAGCCAGGCAGAAATTGAACTGCACACTTTATTTGAGATATAAATTGTTTATTCCAGAACAAACATTTTTATGGCTCTGGAAAATCCCAAAGTAATTTTCTTTACTTTTTTCTCCCTGAATTAAGACTAGAATAAATTAAAATACTTTCAGAAGACCATAATATTTTTGTAGAGGCTAAAATCTGTGCACCTTTTTCAAACCAGTTAGAGTCTTGTTTGTGTATGCAAACTCATAAATGGAGACTTAGGAAGCCGTAGAGAAAAGAACTAACTGCTTCAACTGCCTAAAAATAAAAAAATATTATTTTAATACACCATGAAACAATCTTATACTGGATAAGAAAATAGTCTCATTCAGGTACCAATGTGCTTACTCTTTATAGTATCCATCAAAAACATGAGATAGAAATAACTTTCTTTACCAATATCCAAAAGTCTTCAAACTGTAGGAACATTAGACATGGAGCAGAAGTGCATCAGATATAGAGCAGAAGTAAAAGGCAAGAGTCGAACAGCCTTGAAGAAATGCTCTCTGATCCTCCAAGCACTGCGAGTGCTGTTTTCTGAGAGCGCACTCACTGGGAAGAAGGTTTCTGGTCAAGGAGTTTGAGCTGGAATCAGGAAGGCTGACAGAAAAATCTGATAGAAAGTATCAAAATTATCAAATTTGTCAATGTTAAAATGCAATGGAAGGTTCATTTTCAGTTGATCAAAGAAAATAACACTCCATCTCAAATTCTGCACTCAATAGAAAATCCTTCCAAAGTGACTCAATGAAAATTTCAGAAAAACAAAAGCAGCAATAATTTCTTTCCAGCTAGACATAATGAATACTAAAGGAAGATTTTCAAGATAAAGGAAACTTATATCAACATGAAACACCGAATTGCCAAAAGAAAAGTATGTATAAAAGATTGATGAAACAAAATGAGAAGTTATATTTTGAAAACATAAAAACCAATATATGATAAAAATAATAGAAGCAGTGATAGAGATAGAGTCTATGTGTTCTGCAGTTTTCTAACATTACCAAACAACTCTGAAAGTTATTTATAATTCACTGAGATAAAAATCTTATATGCTTTTGACAATAGTACAAAATTGGTTAGAAAAATTAATTTTAATAGACTATCATAGATGGAAAAGGAGACTGCACCCGCCAGATTCTGCATTAGCCAGGATACAGAACCGTGCTACTTATTTACATCAGATGATTTAATTCAAAAACTAATGAAAAGAAATCAAATGTCAATGTCAGAATTAGCTACAGAAACAGAATGAAAAGGATCTCTATCACCCATCTATTATCTATCAATCTATCAATCAATCTATCATCTATCTATCATCTATCAATCATCTATTTATCTATCTATCTATTGTCTCAAGGAACTGACTCACATGACTAAGAGAATCCCAAGATCCTTTTACTGCAATCTGAAAACCAAGTAGCAGCGATGTCGATCCAGCAAAAGTCTGAAAGTCTTAGAACCTGGGTTACCAATGATGTCAGTGCAGTCGGTGTGCAGGAGACCTCTGAGAGTCAGTGCTCCAGTTTGGGTCAGGAGGAGAGCTACTCTCTTTTACTCCTGCTTTCGATCAATCTCAGCTTCCCTCCGATGACTGGATCTGGCCCACTCACATCGGCAAGGGCAGTTTGCTCTACGCTCTGTCTACCACTTCAGACGTTCGTCTCTTCTAGAAACAATGCACAGCAATACCCGGATTAGGTTTAAACACGTATGTGTCACCCTGTGCCAGATATAACTTTATACTCGACATATAAAATTAATTATAACAATGAATATTATTCCTATTGATGACTTTTGTGGGTAATCAGCTAGGTTGTAAATGCCAGGGTGGTATTTATATATTACTAGTTTTGGTAAATTGATATATATCATAGCCTATTAAAAAGTTGAAAAATATTTTGAAATTAGTGGATGACTAATACCCTGTTCTTAGATTTATTTTGTACCAAGAACTTTCAATACAAGGAATAAAATCACTTAATGTATTTAAACTACATGGCCCCTTAAGATCCTTCCTAGCTATGAAATCCTGTAGATAATATGGCCTAGAGATGTTAGCCTTAAAGATTTGGACAATGCTTTTAAAAAATACAGTACTTTAATGCCATGAAATCTTTATCATTGATAAATTAATTTTTCATTTCAGAACTTATGAATATTTTTAAATATTCTAAATTTATTCAGTTTTATCTTTGTAATAAAAACTTCTGTTCACATTTTATAATGACTCAATATCGCCTTCACCTCTTAAGTAAGTAGCCTCATCCAAATATTGATTTTTTTAAAAAATCTACAAGAAATTTTGATAATGATCTAGTAGCAAAGAATCAGAAGAAATTGTAATGACCTTAAGTTTGTCACTACCTCTCGAAGTGACTTATTTTTCCTATTAACTAAATAGGAGTTGCCTGTAACTACTTCTGCAGGTTATTATACTATTAATATAAATTATTATGTAAGCCTATAAAAACCAACTAATTACAAGTAAAATGTTAAAGTAAACGGGAGAGGAAGAGGTTAAAAAAGAATTAAGATGTGTTATAAGCATGTACCTACTCCCCACAATGAATGTAATCACTGTGTACTGCAAACATGTACTAATGAAAAATTTAAAAATTAAAAATCAAAGTAAAAATGTACTATTTTCTTTGAACACCTGTAACACTGCACATTTTTAGTTAAATATTAATGTCTTAATAGCTATTATTGAATGCATTAATCCACTAAGCAAAGTATCGAGTATAAAAAAAACTTGTATTTCTGCCCACTAATTTTTACCATTATTGTTACTAATATCTGGAGAGGGGGGAATATGTTCTAAGAGCCCCAGTAAATGCTTGAAACCAAGAATAATATAAAACCACATATATATTGGGTTATTCTTCTGTGTTACCTACTTTTATGATAAAGCTTATGCATACTTATGACAAAGATTAATTTATAAATCAGGTAGAGTAAAAGTTTAACAATAACTGATAAGTTGGAAAAATTATAACAATCTGTTGCACAGAAAATTTACGTGAAAATTATGAGCCATTTATTTGTATTTTCATTTATTTGTAAAATTTTCACTTAATATCTTCAGGTTGCAGCTGAACACAGTAATTGAAATCATGGAAAAACAAAACCATGAATGCAAAAACACTACTATAAATGGCTATTTCTTTTGTAGGACAGTAAATATTTCAAATCATTCTCTTGGTTACTCAGAGCCAGCACGTATCTTTTTCTGTTACAGTCTTGTGCTGCATTTGCATACTCCATCTCATTAAGACGGAACACAGCACGCTCCAAGAGTAAGCCTACCTTTTTTGACACATATGAATAAGAAGTAAAGATGTGTTCTAGCATCTGAAAAAAAGTTTCTTCCAGTCAGTGTGTTGTGGCATTAGAAAGCTCTCTCGTGCTGCTTTTCAACTGGAAACAATCCCTTGGTCACCTTACTAGTGTTTAGCATTGTGAACAAAACTGAGTAACATCAAAGACTTCAGGAAATGACATTCCACGGGTAATCATGGCATATTTTTAAGTGTCAAACTCTAAATCAGCCATTGTAGTGTAAAACAGAGAATAAACCCAACACACAGGAGAGAATTTAACAACAAGTTTTCCTAGAGCTGATCAAGAATGGAAAGTCCATGAACTGACTGTATATCTTGCTTTTTCTAGGGCATTTCATGTTATTTCTAGTAGCCCAGTGTAAATATTAATCATGTCACCTCTCAGAAGATTGTCGCAGCCTGGACGGTAAAAGATATTCTTGACCGGTGCTATGGACATAGACCCAGATGTGCTGTCTCTCTTTCTTGAGTGTCTTAAATTATTTTCAGTAATTCACACTGCAGAGCAGAATCTCTAGGTAAAAGTAGATTACATCATCAAGACTGGGGACATTATTAGAGTTTAATGCCGCTTTTCTGCATCCCCAGAGTACCAGTGCTCCTTTCTAACTTACTGAAGAACTGTAATGGCATATTCACTTCCTCCAACAACAGAATCTGACACAAATGGTAGTTGATGAATATATGAATGAAATAAATTGCACTGTTAGTTTAAAAACATAATTGTGTTTTACCTCATTGTTGAACAAGTTACTGAGCATTATTCTGTTTGCTGAATATTGATTCTCTTCAAGTGAACCTTTGCTTTGCTCGAGAAAAGTGAACAGATTTTGAAATGAGCGTGCTGTTTGTTTATTTGTGCTGTTAGATAAAGATGTTGAGACTCTTTGAAGCACTGATTTCCAAAGCAGGATTCTGGATAAGCATAAAATGTTTAACTAGTCAGTCTCCATGTCTTCAAGAGAAATCATCTAGATTTTTAAATACCTTTTACCTCAGAATGGAAAATAACATAACTGCTAGGTATGTTCACTAATATAGCGAATTGCTGAAGGTGATGAGCATCTGCATAGGAAAGTAGAATGATCCCATGTCAACTGAAAGGAAAGCCACTTATGCAACATTTTGTCACGTGATGAATTTCGTGTCAGAAGAAAGAGTGACGAAGGCATAGCTTCACTCAGCAATTAATGCTGCTCTATAAACAAATGTTTAGCATGTGAAGTCTTCAGAGCACTTTGGTGGATATCGGCAACTTTTAAAAAATTCTGTAATAGACAAAATCAGGAACAGAAAATTATATCTTACTGAATCAAAAACGATGGCTACAGGTTTGTGATTAAAGTTTAAGGTAGCATCTTTTCATTTTTATCTTTGATTTATTAGCTTGAAAACCTTAAAACAGACAGATGTTTTGAAATATTTCCCGACCATCACAATGTTATTCGTTTCCTCCCCGTCTGTAAAACAAGCACTAAGCAATTTTGAATTAAAGCTTTGGTACCGCATGAATCACTTCTAACAACTCCCATCAGTGAAACCTTTCTTTCTAAGATATTTTATGAAGCTGCTTCACAAGTACATGCAGAAAGTGGCAGGTTTTGTGTGTTTTGTTTTGTTTTCTTT
>RJWT010040622.1:0-12469 GCA_004365215.1 Cuniculus paca
AAAAAAAAAAAAAAAAAAAAAAAAAAAAAAAAAAAAAAAAAAAAAAAAAAAAAAAAAAGAAAAGAAAGAACAATTCTGCATAACCATAACTTGTCAATTGATTTTTCAAGTCAAAATTGAATACCATAATAACAGTGATAGGGTTGGTTCACAATTAAAATACACACATACACATTTTTCCCTTCAGACTTCAGTAAGTTTCAATATGTAGCAGATTTTATTTATATTTATGTATGTATTTAGTAAATGTCCTATGTAAAAATGATGGATAGCCAGGGGTACTACTTAAAAGCTCTAATTTTTAGTTTCATCAAGAACATTTCTTAAATGGAACGACACTTTCTTTCTCTTTTGCTACCAAGACTGCACGGCAGTTCATAGTACAACGTCTATTCATCCACTTTGACAGCCCTGTCCTGACCTGAGCTAAGGTCTATGGTTTTACTCACCACTGGGGCAAACACAAGCATGACAGAAAGACAAAAGAAGTCTTAGTATTCTGATAAAAGTAGTTTTAAATTCACAAACCTCTGCAGTGGTTCTGGGAACTCTCAGGGCCCATGGACCACACTTTGATGAGAACCACTGACTAAAATGGTTTGACTCTTACATCTGTGAGATCCACTTCTTTGAAGTAATTCTTTATAACCCTGATAAAGCTGAAGTGCAGCAGAACATTTGAGTCACAGAAATGAACTCCACAGTCCCAGAGAAACGCAATTTATCAAGACTTAACTCAGCAAGTTCACTTCACAGACAGCTATGACATCTGCGGATGAAGCAGAAAAGGGAGTTAATAGGAACCTACAGCAGATATGCAATCAAAGCCAGAAAACACCAGGTTTGTTCCAGTAAAATTATCAGAACCCACATTAGTCATTTACACTTCTATTTTCAGGTATTCAGTAAAAAAAAAAGAGAAAAAAAGAAAAGAAAAGAAAAGCTCATTGTGCATGAAATATGAGCCTAAAAGGCAAGACGGAGAAAGAACAGATGCTTGCATCTCTTAGAGTTTGTACTTTCCTCTCAAAACTCATCTGTCATCAACTGCAACTCAGAAGACCAGCCGAGCACTTTTATAATACACAGTGGTCATTTTATTGAGCAAGTGGATTTTTACAATCAGTCTGATGGCCTGGAAAGCCAGCTGTCCTTTCTCCAGTAGGCTCTGGCAAGGGCCTACTGGAGAAGATGGTCAGAGGGACTGAAATAACCAGGCCTGACATGCTGAAGTTCACAACAGGGCCTTTGTAGGCCCTTGCTCAGAACAAGAAAATCCAGAAAAAGCAGGTGTGAAGTGTCCATATTCCCCCATGCTAAAACTCACAAAATTCTTACACTAAGTTGATCCACAAAGAAGAAAACACTCAGTGGAGAACCTAGGGCTCATGATGATGAAGACAGGTGAATGTCTATGTTGTCCAATAAAATTATCATTTCACCTCATCACCCTGATTCTGTCCTGTTTGCCCACCCACAAGTCCACATCTCTGTCCAAAGCTATAGCTCCAGCCCAGTTCCCAGGTTGATTGGGACAGAAGAAAGTAGGGGTCACTCAGTCTCTGTACTCTACCCTCCTGTCAGTTCCTTAGAGTGACATGATGTGGAGTCACCCTTCTGAGAGTGCTGGGCCATGAGATGAGATTCTAGTTCTAAGCCCAAGTTCGGGTCCAGAGTTGTTCCTGAAACATAAAAGAGCTCATTAGCATTGAACCCTATGCTGCCTGATGAGGAGCATCAGCTTTCACACCCACTGCTGCCCCAACCCTTCCTTTCAGACCTCCTCCCAGCTGGACCAGCTAATGGATAAACCCTGTTCTAGTTTCCAAACAAAGCAAAAGACTAACAGGTGGTTTACAAACATCATGGTGGCTCCATGTCCAGGGCTGCTTCCTGAAACACTTGCAGCAAAGGTACACATCCAGGCTCCCTGTCATCCCCAAATTTGGTTCATTCACAGCAAAGTTTCCACATCTGTGCTCACCCCATACTTTCAGACTGGTCACCGCCTCGGTCCCTGTGTTAATCACTGAGCATCCATTCTGCTTGGCACCCAGAACCTGTAGCCATTTCTCTGTCACTGAACTGCAGGGCAAAGGACACCTCCTTCTCTTACTATGTACTCCCAACACCTGGGGGAAGGTCCTGTGCTCCCAGGATCCTCTGTTTCATCTCGGGCTCTGAGCTCTGACCATGTGCCACAGCTGGCTCACTACTGTATGTCTGCTCATGTGAAGCTCAATTCTTTTAACCTGCCAACTGCTTCCTCTCCTACAGCTGTAACTCCCAGACAAACATAAACCATATTTAGAAATCTCAGGCAGAAGACAGGACACTGTTTTTAAAATTATAAATCATTTGATTAAAAGGTCAAGTTAAATTTATGCTTTCTCCAGCAACCTGTCTTGGGGTGGGGAGCATGCTAGTTTATGTTTAGGAAGGATAAAAACATTTCTGAGCTTATTTATAAACAGCAATTACATAATTATATACCAGCAATTCTCATAAGGTTTATCAATTCATTTTATTTTTTCATTAAGACAGAACCTGTGAGTCATTTGTTATCAATTACTAGACCTTTGTATCCTCCACAATTCTGGAAACTGGGTATTACCTGACACGTAGAAAAGATCAAGAGCCAAATCCAAGGACAATTTGTTGATTCTCCAATTTGTAGAAATATTTTTTCTGTAGGAACCTATATGATAGTTACCTATTTCCTAAAAATGTTCAATGCATTAAAATGAGGCCTTTCTTAACCACTGTATCAGAATATGCATGCACAGTCTGAAATTTTAAGGAATGCTAATGTGATGGTCAATTGATTAACTGTCAATTTGATGAGTGAATCTCAGTGGAATTGTGCTAGCATGGTTCTGGGCATAGAAGGCCCACTTTAAGGGTGCTGTTATCAGAACAGTGTAAGAGGAGTATGGGAGGAAAGGATTTCAGCTATTTTTTCTTGGAAGAACTTCATTGCAACTGATTTTCCTCAGAGGAGCTTGAGCTGTTCTCTTCGGAGGAACTCTGGTCTTTGCCTTCACCTTGGGTGTTGTCTCCTTACTTTTGCCACAGATTCTACAGCTTCCAGCACGAGCCTTATAGAAACACTGTACATTGTCTGAGCAAGAGTGCCACTAAGACTGACGTGTCACGGCTTTGTGTTCACTGGGAGACACAGGCCATCACTCATTCTCAGCCAACACAGTATTTTTCAAATCACATTTTTGCTCAACTACAAATCAAAGCAGATGTTTTTTAACTTTGTTGTTTGAGTCATGGAAAGCTTGAGCTTAGAGCCATTCAACAACTGAGGAATCAATGTATATACTGAATGTAGTAAAACAATTAGAGAGTTTAGAGAGGATAATAATAAAAAGGGAGTTGAACTAAACAAAATGGTAAAATAACATGAATGAGACTGAAAAGGCTTCAAACAGAAATCCAGGACATTACAAATTATATTGAAAGTATGTGTTGTGGTTTGTGTTTAGATGTGCCCCCAAAACCTCATGCAGTCATGGAGGCAGACTTTTCAGAGGTGGGTCTCTACAGTTTGTGACTGGTTCATTTCTAGTGCTCGGATTGACAGTGTGAGAGCTGCATCCTCCCTGAGACCAGCAGCCTGCATACAATGTAAGGGAGGGAAAGAGTCTTGCTCCTCCATTTTGCCCCCTTTCCTCCTGCTGTTTTTGGTATCTACCACCACCATTAATTGTTGTCCCTCTGCCATGCCACACTGCTTTGGAGCCAGCTGATTATCAACGGAAGCTTTCACAAACTGTGAGCTAAATAAAGCACTCCTTTCTTCATTTTGGACATTGGGTATTTTGTCTCAGCAACAAGAGAAAAGTAACCAATACAGTTTCGAAGCAGAAATAACCAATGTAAAGGCAGAATATCAGAATTAGAAGACAAGGATGCTTTGAAAGATCTATTGCTCAGAAATACCTTAAAAATAAGACATGAATAATGGATCCAATGAGTGTTAGATGACATAAAAAAAGTCTAATCTAAGATTAATCAGAATAAGTGAAAAATCAGAAGGCAACACAGATGGCATATCAAACCTCTTCAAAGAAATAATACCAGAAAACTCTTCAAATATAGGAAAAGAAATGTACATAGAGAAAAGTGATGCATGTAGAATCCCAAATAACCATGATCAAAAGAGAACCTCTCCACTCACATAACAGTCAAAATCCCGTAAGTCCAAAACAGGGATAGAGTCTTAAAAGCTATTAGAGAAAACAACACAGCACTTATAAATGTAAACCCACGGGAATTACAGCAGACTTCTCAACACAAACCTTAAAAGAAAAACGTACATAGAGTGAAGAGTTTTGAACCCTAAAAGATAATTTCCATCCCAGATTTATATAAAATTTCTTTTAAAATTGATGGAAAAATAACATCTTTTCACAACAAAAACACCAGAAGTATTTCATGATCATCAAACCATCACTGTAAAAAATTGTCAAGGATGTCCTAAAAAAGAAAATGAAGCCAACAGTGCCAAAAACGCCAATAGAATCAATACACTAGGCAATGAAAGGAGAAAAGCAGAAAGAAGAAAAAAGAAATAAAAAGAAATCAGCAACAGGAAAATAAAGCAATGAAAGAAATATGCCAATAACTTTTAGTAGTAACTCTCAGTGTGAATGATCCCAATTCCCTAATCAAAACTCACAGATTGGTAGAATGGATCAACAAATAAAACTCAATGATATGCAGTAAAAAAGAAATTTAATACAAAAAATTCACAGATGAAAAATCAAACGAAGCAAAATGATGAAAGGGGAATCGAGAAAAACCAGGAGCATTCATCCTAATTTCAAACAAAGTAGATTTCACCCAAAACTGAACAGAAGAGATAAAGAAAGTCACTACATATTGGTTAAGGGAACAATTCAATAAGAAGAGATAATAATTATAAACATACATGCACCAAGCACCAGCATGCCGAACTTCATAAAACAAAGAGTAGTAGTACATTAAAAATATCAGATAAATACCCACATAATTATAATGGAGGTCTTTAATACTCCATTGTCACAAATAAATAAATCAACTAGACAAAAAAATTAATAAAGAAATATTAGACTTTAACTGAACCTTTGAACAAACACACTTAATAGGTATCTAATCTAGAGAGTATGCCACCCAACAATAGAACACACATTCTTCTCAGAAGCACATGGAGTTTTATCTAAAACAGACTACTAGCTAGCTCATAAAGCATGCCTGAGTTAGTGCAAAAGAATTGAAAAATTATTCCAAATTAATTCCATATTATTGCATGTGATCTTATTCAATGTCAAGTCAAAGTGCAACAAAAATAAAAGGCAAAAGAAGTCACAGAAATTAGTCAAGCATAGAAATTAAGCAACAGCCTCTTGAATAACAAATGGGTCATAGAAGATATTAGTTCCTAGAATCAAATGACAATGCCAATGCAACATACTGGAACTGAGGCGACTGAAAGTAGTTGTAAGAGGGCAGTTTGTAGCTATGAATGCCCACATTAGAAAAATAGAGTCAGTCCCAATAAATAATCTAGTCATACACCTTAAAGTCCTAACAAAAAAAAAGAATCCAAATCCAAAGCTAGTACAAAGAAGGAAATTATAAAACTCAGAGTAGAAATTAATGAAATTGAGACTAAAAATGCAATACAATGAATCAATGAAAGAGCTGGTTTGAAAGAATAAATGAAATAGACAAAGTCATAATCTATCTTACCTAAAACAAGGAAAGACCTGAATCAATGCAATTAGAATTGAAAAATGCAAATTACATCAGACTCTGCTGAAATTCAGAATATTACTAGGAACTACTTTGAGAATCTGTACTCTAGTAAATTGGAGATTTCAGAAGAAATGTATCGATTCCTGGATATATAAAAACTACCAAACTGAACCAAGAAGATAGAGAAACACTGAATAAAGCAGTATCAGGCAATGAAACTGAAAAAGTAACAAAAACAAAAACCCAAGAAAAGCCCAGGTCATGACAGATTCACTGTTAAATTCTCCAAGAACATAGGGAATATCTAACACTAATACTTCTCAAACTCTTTAATGAAACTGAAGTGGTACTCCTGAAATCATATCTGGAAGCTAGCATTACCCAGATTCCAAAACCAGAAAAGCTCCCCACCAAAAGAGGTAACTACAGACCAATGGATAATGAATAGACAAGCTAAAATCTTCAATGAAGTCAAGACAAACAATGCAACGAATAAAAAGGTCATACAGCATGACCAAGTAGGATTTATCCCATGGATGCAGGAATGTTTCAACCTATGCAAATCAATTACAGAAGCAAGGACGAAAATCACATGATGATCTCAATCTCATAAAAATGATTTATGACAAACTGATGGCAAACATCATATTAAATGAGAAGCCAAAAGTTTTCCCTCTAAAATTAGGAACAAGACAATGATGTCAATGGAGTTCTCAAAATATTAGCTAGAGCAACCAGGCAAGAGAAAGAAATAAAGGGGATATACACAGGAAAAGAAGTAGTTAAGGGAGAGGTAGGCCCTGCTCCTGCACACATTCAAGCAGACATTGGGAGACATTGCTTGCCGGTAACCAGCTCAGAGGGAAGGCAGAGGCAGGCCCTGCTCCCACACGTACCCCTGCAGACACTGGGAGACACTGCTCACCAGTAACCAGCTCAGTGGAAAGACAGGCAGACCCTGCTCCCGTGTGTACTCTAGCAGACAAAGGGAGACACTGCTCACCAGTAACCAGCTCAGTGGGAAGGCAGAGGCAGACCTTGCTCCCACACACATTCTGGCAGCCCTTGGGACACTTCCACCCCAGGTAACCAGCAAGGGCTTGGAAAAACAGAAGCAGGCCCTGCACCAGAGCACCCAGTGGCCAACATTGGATACCTGTGGCCAGTACTGGCCAGGAGAACCAAACAGTCAAGCTCCAGAGAAATTGTAGCCAACATGGGAAGTACCCAGGACCCCGCTACCTGCTTGTTAGGAAGAACCCAGGAAAACATCAAGACAAAGAAGCAAAAGGCAGTCCCTGGACTCCAACCCAAGCAGTGCAAGTCCTGGAGATGAAAACATGGAAGAGATCGGGAGTCGCACACCTGAAATTTCTGCAGTGATGGCAACTGAAGTAAAGAGACAACTCCATGAGGCTATAAAAGAAATTAGAACAGAAATACTATCTCAGGTAAAAGAAATGAAAAACATAATAAAAGAATTGCTAAGCATCTCTAAAGAAGACATAGATAAAAAAAGTAGAGGATAGGAAAATGAGGGAAATCATTACTGAACAATATAAGAGAGATTTGGAATGCATGAAACAGATTCAAAGAGATATCCAGGAAATTAAAAACTATTGAAAGCTGGCAAAATCACTTGAAAGAAACTGAAAATAGACTTTCAGACCTTGAAGACAGGTGTGTAGCTTGTGATCAGGAAAGGAAAGACCACTTAAAAAATAATGAGGAATCAGGATATAACAATTCAACAACTGCAAGACGATGCAAAGCAAAATAATTTAAGAGTGATATCAATGAAGAAGCAGGGCTCAACACAAATGACATTAAAATCCTATTTACAGAAGTAATAGCAGAAAACTTCCCAAACATGGGAAAAGGACATGATACTCAGATAAGTGAGGCATATAGAACTCCAGCTAGCCATAACCAAAATAAATCTACACCCATATAATAATCAATCTAATTCAATATCATAGCAAAATGCAAAATCAACACTCAAAAGTCAATAGCATTCTTGTACACTAATAATAAACTCAGTGATAAAGAAACAGAAATATTGTCTTTCACAATAACATTGACAAAAATTAAATACTTAGGAATTAATCTAACCAAGGAAGTAAAAGACATCTACAACAAAAACTACAGTATTCTTAAAAAGGAAATCAAAGAGGACTACAGAAAATGGAAAGATATCTCCTGTTCCAGGACAGGGATAGGTGGAACCAATATAGTTAAAATGACCACACTTCCAAAACTTATGTATAGATTTAACACAATTCCAACCAAAATACAATATCATTCCTCACAGAACTAGAGAAAACAATCCAAAAATTCATATGAAACAAGAAGAAACATAGAAGAGCAAAAGCAATCCTGGGCAAAACAATCAAAATAGAAAGAATCACAACCCTGGACTTCAAGTTGTATAACAAAGCTACATTGACAAAAAACAGCATGGTGCTGGAAAAGAAAACAGGTATGTGGATCAATAGAATAGAATAGAGAATGCAGAAGCAAATCCACATGTATTATCTTCTAACCTTTAACAAAGGGGCCAAAAAGTTACACCGGAGGAAAGATAGCTTCTTTAACAAATGGTGCATGGAGAATTAGCTATACACATGCAGAAGACAGAGTTGAAACCTATAACTCTCACCATGCATTAAATAAAATTCAAAATGAATTAAAGATCTAAATATTCAAAAAGAAATAATCTGTTAGATAAAATTGGTAAAACTCTTGAAGACACAGGCATAGGAAAGGACTTTCTGAACAGAACCCCAATTTCAAAAGAAATAATGCCAAAAATAAAGACGTGGGATCATATCAAATCAAGGAGCCTATGCACAGCAAAAGAAACAACCAAAAGAGTAAAGTGACAACTATGGAATAGGAAAAATATTTTTCCAGTTATTCCTCAAAGGGCTAATATTTAGAATATACAAACAATAAAAAGATCCAATCAAAAACTTGGCAACCAAAATGAATAGATACTTCTCAGAAGCAGAAATACAAATGACCAACAAACAAATGAAAAGTGGTTCAACATCTCTCACCATTAGAAAAATACAAATTAAAACAACACTAAGATTCTATCTTACTTCAGAAATAATAGCCATCGTCACAAAATTAGATCACAAGAAATACTGGCAAGTCTTCAGGAAAAAAAGGAAACTTCTACATTGTTGGTGGGAATGTAAACTAGTTTCATCATTATGGAATAGAGTATAGAGAGTGCTCAAAAAAACTAAGACAAGAAGTTCCATTGACTCAGATATTCGCCTCCAAGGTATCTTCTTGAAAGAGCTGAAGTCATCATATTACAGTGATCCTTGCATACCCATGTTTACAGCAGGACCATTCATAATAGCTACATCTTGGAAGCAGTCTACATGCCCATTTTCTAATTAGATTTTTTTGTTCTGTTCACAAACTCTTCTACAGAGTAAGTGTGTATTATACAGGTGAAGTCCAAGTTGTCAACATTCCTTTTCTATGGATAGTGGTTTTGGTGTCTACCTGAGAACTGTTTTGCCCAAACCTTATTCTCAGATATTTTTTCCTCCATGCTTTTTCTACACTTTTTATACTTTTGCACTTCACATTTAAGACCATGGTCAGTTTTGACTCACTTTTTGTATGATATGTAATGTTTTGTCTGGCTTATTTTTGTGTGCACAGTGATCTAATTCTCTAGCACTGTGTGCTGAACAGCCTATCCTTCCACTGAATTATTTTTGCACCTTTGTTAAAAGTCAGTTGTGTGGGTTCTCTTCGGGGTCCCCTTCTGTTCTGATTATCTGTGTGTCCACACGCTCTGCATGGGTCACACTGGCTTTACTATCACAGCTATAAGGAGACCTGATTCCTTCTGCTTTATTCCTATTTTTCAGCATTGTCCCAGATATTCTAGGTCTTTTGTCTTTTTATGTAGATTTTGAAATAAGCTTATCTATGCCTGCAAAATGTCCCTGTGGGTCCACCTTTTGTATGCTGTACGGTTTACATCTGGACATCTCCCTAAAGCCTCATGCACTCATAACTGGGGCTTTGAGAAGTGACTGAACCATGGGGTACAATACTCAGCAGTAGATTAGTCCACAGATGAGTTCATAGCTAATGTGATTTGGGAGGTAAAGCCTGATTGGAGGAAGTGGGTCACTGTGGGAGTGGCCTGGAAGAGTCTATTGCCCTCCCTCCTCCCTTGATCTCTTTTTCTCTCTCTGCGTCCTGCCTCCTTGCCATGAGCAATTCTTCTTCCTCATACCCTTCTGCTGTGCTGCCTTGCCCTGGAACCAACTGACTACGGGCTGAAACCTCTGCAAACTATGAGCCAAAATAAACCTTGCCTCATTTAAGTTGCAAGTGTTGAGTATTGTCTCCAAGTGATGAGAAAATAACTAAGGCATAGGCCATTTGAAAGTTGTCCCTATGGGGACACTGAGTTTATCTGCCTGCATCTGCCAAACATGACCCAACATGGGAAAGCACCTTGGGGTCCCAAGTCTAAGGGCCTCCTGTACATGAGAACATGCAGATGCCTGTAGCCCATTTTTCCTTTATCTCCCCTCTTGTTCCCCTGGGCACTTTTCTAGGAAGTCTCAGCTGAGCCTCATTTAATCACCATAGCTTCTGGACCATGTGACCAGCAAAGCAGACATCCAATTAAATGACCAGGCATCTCTGCACAGTCATTCAGCAGGCACTGTGTGGACGCCTCTGACCTTAGGTTGGGAAATCCCAGAGGATTTGTTGTACCTGAAGCATAAGGAAAAAAAAGAAAAGCCGCCAACTCTAGAAAGGGGACAAAATGATATAGACCTTCACCTGTGGGCAGGAGCACAGAAAACACTGCCAAGTATGTGGCAAGAAAAGCAGTTTTTGACCCATGTGATCACAGCAGGAGAAGGACAAGGAGAAAAGACCACAGGGACCATGCAGGCCACATCCACATAGAGTGGAGGAGGCACCTAACCAGAGTGGGGCAGGATCACCAGAGCTTCCCGAATCTCACAGAACTGCTGGCTTCTGGATTTTCACTTGTGAACAAAGGCTTTCTTTTTAAACTCTATTTCTTTTGTTAGTGACACTGGAAGAAAAACCTTAAACACCTGGCATAGTGTCCGTGTTGTGCTTCTCATGCTTAACAAGCAGCTCTCTAAAGTGAAGCCCTGCTGGTGCACGTTCTGACTTTTGGATACAGTTACTCCCACACCATGTGTCTGAAGATCCCTATGCTGTCCTTCAAAAATGGAGCTGGGGAGGAGAGCACCCTGCATTTCTGTGGGCACAGAAGTACAGATGAAGTGTGGTCACTCAGAAAACACCAACTCTGAAAAGCCTCAAAACCTCATACTGTGAGCACCAACATGGTATCATGAGTGGAAATTCCCACACAGTGAAGCTTTGTTTCATGCACAAAGCCATTGGGAATACTGCACAAAATTCCCCCCTGCCTTTGTATGTAAGGTACATATGAAAAATAAATGATTTTGTGGTTAGAATTGGATCCTGTCTTCAAGATATCTCATATATATACAAATATTCTATGATCTGGCCCCAAACATTTTGAATACAGTACATTAGCTGCTATCAGTGCCATGAAACCTTTTATCCTAACAGAAGACCAAGAGTATTTGGCTAAAATTCAAGGTATTTCATTGGCTTTAGAGTCCTGCTATTTGTTCCATATACTTAGATAAAACTACAGTAGAATAATAACAGTTGCAACTTTTCAGATGATAACATATCGGATCCTCCTTCTCTAAACCTAGTCTACAAAAGCATAACTCAACAATGATGACACATAGTCCAGTGGACATCAAGCTGCTGACCATTAGAGCCAAGTAGAGGACCCACTGATACGGATGGCCAGTGGGAAGGACCCAAATACCCATCAGTGAATGAATAGAAAAATTAAAGGTGTTGATGCCTGCAGTGTCCTGTTATTCAGCCTTTAAGGAATGAAATTGTAATGCATACCACAATGTGAGAAAACCTTACAAACAGTGCACTAAGTAAAATAAGCCATATACAAATGGAAAAATAATACAAGTCCAATTACCTGAGTTCTAGCAACCCTTAGAATATGAGTAGAATCAAGACGACTCAGACTTGAGGGAGGAAGGAGTGAGGAGCTATTGTGTAATGGGTCCAGAATTTCAGTTTAGGGTGGTGAACAAGTTCTTAAAATCAATAGTAGTAATCAAACAACATCATGAATGCAATTAATGTCCCCGAACTGTACACATAAAAATGGCAAAAATGGTCAGTTTTGTGTTATGTGTATTTTGCTACTGTAGAAAAAGAACACAGTGCCTGTTCCTACTGAGAGATTCTAGTTCCCAGGATCAATAACAAGGGTCAGGTGTTTAGATATTGCCAAGAAGCCCTGGCAATTCTAGAATATGAGTAGGTTTGGGACCCACTGATCTAGTTCAGTCCTTGAGGTTCACAGAAGAGGAAAACATGGTTAGAAAGTAAACAAAAAGGTAACAGATCGTGGAATGAGATGTGGAATTGATTCCTGACTCTGCCACATCTAGTTAGTTAGTTGACCTTGGCCGTTACCTTTTTGTTTCATCTTCAAACAACAAAGAATTGTTTGTTTGTTTGTTTGTTTGGCATTTCTGGAAACTGAATTTTACCTCTGCACTGAGCTTCATCTCCACTAAGTTTTTAAATTGCCTGGGCTGAGCTATTACTTGGGATCCTCCTA
>RJWT010040623.1:0-12464 GCA_004365215.1 Cuniculus paca
TCTGGGTCTGACTACCTCCCAAAAACCCCACCTGTGACTGTGTGAGGCTTTGGGGGAACATCTAGATACAAGCCATGGAGAATATCTTGGGAATAATGTATTACACACATGTCTATCAAATTCTCTGTACTCTGCTATAATACATTAAATTACATTGTTTAATGTTTCCTAATGTCACTCTCTATTTCTTTTTTTTTTTTTGGTACTGGGGATCGAACTCACGACCTCACGCTTACCAGGCAAGCACTTGAGCCACTGAGCTAAATCCCCAGCCCTCCCTCTCTATTTCTCAAACAACACCTGGTATAACATCAGTATTCACTAAAAGTTGAATGAATGAATGACAATTTTAAGAAATAACTTAATTCATGAATACAAGGAAATGGAGGAAATTTTTCCCATTATTATCCTATTTATTAAATAAAATTACTCTGTACACTAAACAAATCCGGAATTTTTGAAGACTCAAGAATGAAAAGCAACAATCTGAGCCTGGGGGCATATACTTGTAATCCCAGCACTCTGGGAAGCTGACACAGGAGGATCAGGATTTTGAAACCAGCCTCTAAAAGTAAGGGATTTAGACTCTGTCTCAACAAAGCAGGGGGGTAGGGAATACAGGGTGGGGGTAGTGGTGGAGGTTAGGGACTTAGAGAGACCTGAAAGTCACGGGGCAGCATGGCAATGTAGCTCAGTATGAAGTACTTGGGGGAGAAAGACAAACTCCAAAGGACAGAAGAAGCACTAAGGTAGTTCAGCCAGCTTCACATGTGTGTTCTCACGTGCACAGTGAACGCACGAGTGTTTGTGTGGTCATCACCCCACCTAATTTGTACACACTTTTCAATATACGCCATTTCTGAGAAATTATGCAATAGAGTGAAAGCTTCAAGGAAAGAAAAACTCTGTTCAGTATAGCTGACTGTGACTATATAGAAATCTTGAAAGGGATTTGTCATCAGAGTTTATTAAATGAGCAATCAGTGTAACCAAGTCTCTAGATAAAAGGCCTAGACATTAAAATGCTTTTAACATTCAAAAACCGCAGAAATCATCTTTGGCACTGATTGAGGGAATTGTAGGTTTAGAATAGGCATTTGTGGACGGAAGAGACTTCGGGTGAAGAATGAGTTGGTGAAAACTTGACATGTTTAATACAGGACTCAGCCTCCAGTCACCAGCCAGGTCCAGTGGGGGGCTTGGGGCAGTTTATGTCGCAGAGACTCAGATCCCTGGTGCGTAAAATTATGGGATTGGATTAGTTAATTTTTGTGGTGATTTAAAGTCATTATCTTTCAATATCATCATAATGAATATTAATTTTCATTGTACCCCATGCGGGAGAAGCGATCAGTTAGAAGAGTTCTGCTGATGGAATGTTAGACAAATCACCTTTTAACTTTGTATTTTTTCATAATACATAAATAGTTGCTTTCCACAGGAGCCAAGTGATGTCAGATAAATTGAAAAGCAAATGAAAACTAGAATGTTTTATTTATATTTAATCAGGCATACAAAGTGTATACCTACTCCAAACAAACAAATCCCAAAATGAGCATGTATTTTAATGACTCTTCATAACAATAGAAGCAGTGTGAAAAAAAATTGATCCAGGAAAAAAAAAAAAAGAAAGCAAAAAGGAAAGATGCCATGAACATACATTTAAGGTACATGCATCAGAGTTATAGGCAGCATGGCATTGTTCAAGAAAGGTAGATAATTAGACTGTGGTCTACTTGGTCACCTCTGTCTAAGAAAGGATATCAGCAAGAAATAAAACTATGTGTGAATCCTGAGGTGGGCATGGCACATGTCTAGTGTTTAAATGGGATTTCTTCTCTAAACCACATCTCTTGACTGATTTACAGCTTACAGTTGGCTCCTCCACAGGAGCCAAGCATGCAAGCCAGTCACTCCCCTCCCACCACTGCCCTTTCTTTTCTCCAGCAAGATTGGCTACCTGTAGGACTCTCCCACGTAACTGACAATGACAAAGACTAATTGAAAAATGCATTGTGTGCTTAATTTTTAAAAAGTTTTTACAATAGAAGACATATTACCATTGGTCCTAAAAATACTGCCCTTGCATTGAACGCACTTATTCCATCATTCTTGCCATTTTTAGAAGCAGTTCTGGGAGTCCTCCTTTGTGAGTGTCTGTGTGAAGTATGACCAAATATACAGTAAGTGTCACTGCCAGGTGTCATCCAACAGACTGACAGGCTTATTACAATATTACAGTGTGGGTGGGGGAGGAGAACAAGAAGCCAACCAGAAGCTAAGATCTCCTGTGAGTTGACACCATGCGTGTGCCGACTGGGGGAGAGACAGATGCTAGCCCCTTCTGGTGCGGGCAGGGAGACAAGAAGAGCCAACGTTACCCCTCTCCCCCTCATAAGTGACCAGGTGATCTGGAGAAACACAGGCTGTGATGATAGCTAATGAGGTAAAATACAATTTAATGCTTGTAGTGCTTAGTGTTTTACTGACTTTGCAGGCCTAACGCTGGTTTCTGATCATCTATTTAGAGGATAACAATACGCAGTATAGCATCTATAGGGGAGCTCCTTCTGAAGGTGGTGACCACTGTTAATTCCCTATTATCTTGTTTCAAAGTCCTGTATCGTTCTCATTGTTTTGTTTGGTTGGGTTTTATTCTGTTTTATCTTGTTTGATTTTATTATATCTGATGGCATGGGGATCTATTTCAAAGATAACAAGATATGGTAGCCATTTTGGATTTACTATTATCTTGTTCTGAGGTGCTGTATTACATTCATTGTTTTGTTTTTATTGGTTCTGTTCTGTTCTGTTTTGTTTTATTTTACTATGTCTGAAGTTATGGGCAGCTATTTTGAAGACAACAAGAGGCATTATTGTTGATGTCCTATTATCTTGTTTTGAAATCCTGTGTCATTTACACTGTCTTGTTTTGATTGACTTTATTCTGTTTTATTCTGCTTGGTTTTATTCGCTTTAAAATAAAATTTTTAAAAATGCAGAAAAAAACATAATACTACAGTGTGTCCTTATCTACCTTATTCACCAAATCTGGTGCTGTGTGAATTCTGGTTCTTTAAAGTCAAAATGATCATGAAAGACAAGCATCTTGAATCAAATCTGAACATCGAAGAAGCCACAACAAAATAATTAAAGATACTCAGGAAAGAGGACTTCTAGAACTTCTAGAACTGCTTTAGAAAGTGGCCAGAACAATGGGAGAAATGTTTCAAAAGTTAGTGGGAGTATTTTAAGGTGCATTAAAGGCAGTGTGTCTTTTACCATAATACTTTTAAAAACATAAACATTCACCATATATTTTCATCACACCTCTTATTTTTAGGAGAGATTGCTAAGAAGTGTGAAAACAGGTAAGGAAAATATGCTTTTCTGGTGCTTTACTACAAAATTCCCCTTTTTGACCAGGAAAATTCTTTTCCATTTAGAGAGTTAGCTCCAGATTTTCTCTCATTTTACTCTCTAAAAGTATTCATGAGAAGCAGGGAAAAGAGCAGAACCCAGCAAAACAACCTGAAGACAAAGTAAATCCTGCCTTGGGTCAGAAAGGAAAATGTCACCCAACATGGGTGCAACTATGAACTATTCTCTAGAGAGTTTCATTTCAAAGCCAGACTAATCATTAATGTAGGTAAAAATGATACTTTAAGACTCCCTCTATTCATATCTTTAATACTCACGCTAAAACAACTGTGGAACATCTTCTCAGATGTTGTTTGGGGCAATGAAGAAATTGTGGGTGACAGAAACATAGTGAATCCAGGCCAGATTCATAATGCTAGAAATATCTGAGCAATGAACTCATACAGGACTGAAAGGTCTCAAATTGTGGTAACACCTAAGGAAGAAACAAATTTCCTAAATGCACTTGTACTTTTCTTTGAGCCATCAGAGATTTGTGAGGGAGTAGCCTAAAAGGAGACCTGAGGGAGAAGCCCTCCAGCCAAGTTTTGGGGAGGAACTGCATTTCAAAAGAGGGAACAGCATGTGCCCTTGTGCAGGAGTATAAAAGGCCTTATTTTTTTCCAGTAGAAGAAAAACGCAAGGCTGTGGGATAT
This sequence comes from Cuniculus paca, assembly GCA_004365215.1. NCBI lineage: Eukaryota > Metazoa > Chordata > Mammalia > Rodentia > Cuniculidae > Cuniculus > Cuniculus paca. The sequence continues at coordinate 4,077 of RJWT010040623.1, forward strand.
CGAACAGCCATCTGTGGAACAAGCTGACATTGAAAAGCTGTAGATGGACCTACCATTCTTAAATGGTTCAGACTTCATTCCAAGTGCAGCAAAAAGCTGATGTGGAGCTTCCTCGAGCCAAGGCCACAGTCTGATTTGCAGTAAAAAGTGAACTGAGGTGCTAAGAATGGAAGCAGAGATACAGATTAGACCAATGAGCAGAATCCACTCTCATATCTTAAAAACAAGAGAAATTGGTGGAAGGAGTGGATCATCCCCATAACGGAATTGATGAAAAGCTAAACAGGATTGGGTGGGGAGGTCTCCCAATGTTAATGCGGATGGCTGGAGGGAGGAGGCTGGAGGGATGGACAGAATCCATGGCTGGGGCATCCAGTGGGAGAAGGACCATCGTGGGCCACCCCAGCAGAAACTGAAGCCAGGGAGAAAGAAAATGAAAGTGTCCCAGCGGACACCACTAAAATCTAGACCTGTTACCTTTGCTGCTGAAGACCAAACAGGGCTGTCAATTGACGAAATCCAGCTGGTAGCCAGCTCACCCTGGAGCCTGAAAAATTCAGACTACCAAAGTCAGCCCCCAGGGCTGGGGATACAGCTCAGTGGCATAGCACCTGCCTGGCAAATGTGAGGTCATGAGTTCGATTTCGGTACAAAAAAAAAAAAGTCAGCCTCCTGCAATGGAAAACAGAACAGTGGAAGGATGAGCCGGCGTGTATACAGTGAAGAATCCAGCTAGGCTGGTGATAGGATGACTGTAAAGACAAGCAGAGGCAGAGGTGCACTGTCAAAAATAGACCTTTCTGCTCCTAATTTAAACAACTCGGTAAGTCGCGGTGACATTTAGAAGTGACAAAAAGAAGCAAGTCTTGATGGTTAGTGTTAAGAAGCTACCCTAACTGGTCTGAGAGCAGTTAATACATTTATTCTGAGTGCGCCTGAGCAAGTGTTTCTGGAGGACTCTGTCTGGCATCTGAATCAGTGGACTGAGGGAAGATTTTGCCACACCAATGAAGTCAGCTGACAATCCAGTCTGAACAAAAAAGTGAAGTCAAATTCTTTCTTTTTCTCTTTTTCGACTAAAACATCCGTCTTCTCCTGCCCTCAGATTTGGCATCACTGGCTCTTGGACCTTCAGACTTCGACTAGATTATATCACTGGCCTTCTTAGGTCAGCAGCTTGCAGACTGTGGAAACTCCCATCCTCCACAATCACCCAACAGAATTTTCATAATAAAGCTCTGGATTATGTAGGTGGGTAGACAGACAGACAGACAGATCTCTCTGGAGAACTCTGACTAATCCAAAATGTATAAGGGCTCCCTTTGAGATATATTGCACTTAACATGTTAAACTTTTCCATTTAGAGGAGGCCTCATTTTATCTAAATCAGACAGCCAAGTCTTACTGCAAAGAGAAAGCTAACTAGAGGGAAGAATTAGGTGCTTGTCATCTTTTATGATCACACATAGTCTCTGACAGTAGCGAGAGAAGAATTAGGGACTTGTCATCTATTAGGTTTGCATGTGCTCTGTCAACATATGAGTCTGCCTTGTGCTACCAAATATATAAAATGTTAGCTAAAGTATCATAAGTAAGGTTGTCATGTAAGCTTATGCCTGAGAAAGCAAAGAAAGACCTCAGGGTGCAAACATAGATAACAAACTGAAAATCAGAGCAGTCAGCCTATACTGAAACATTGTCCATCTCTATAGCGAAGTGCTGAGTTTGGATGACAACCCAGGAAAAAGAAAGGCTCAATCCAAGTTAGAAGTAGAACCTACCAAACATAAAGCAATGGTCCTCAAAGGGCTTCTCATCAGAGAACAGATAGATTGGGAAGAAATGCATAATCACAAGAAAACCTACTTGTCTCTGCTTGGATCCTGGGGAGAAAATCTCACCTGAAAATTTGTAACCACCATGTTATGGGTTCAGGGTGTGAGTTTATTAAAAATTTACACGTTAAGAAACTAACATAGGACATGTTTCTGGCTGACAAGGAACTTGGGTACCTGACAAACCCTTTACTCTGGTACCGGAAGATTCTCACTGATGAAGCCAGGATAAAGAGAATATCTTGTACCAAAATTAAAAATACAATGGGAATTGCTTCTGAAGACTCAAAAAAGACAACACACTTAGTATTTTCACTCTGGAAAATATTTCATAATATCAAACAAGGTTGATTAGTAGACTTGAATGCACACATGCTCCAGACCCTAGCGATTCTGTTCACTAGAGTAATACTTATGGAAATTTACAGGAATAATTTTTGCAGCATGGTTTGTTTTATTAAGCAAAAGTAAAAACCCGAATATCAGTTGAGGAGAGGAAAGATAAAGTATGCTGTGGCAAGCTCACTCAATGGAAAACTATAAGTCTATGGAGCATGAGTAAACTGTGTGTACTATCATGCAAATCCCAAAGATGTATTGTTACATGAAAGAAGCAAACTTCAGAAGGATAACAGTTGTATGAGATTTAAGAACTGGAATATCTCTATGCCTTATTCATTAATACCTGTTAATAAGCAGAACAAATTTAGAGCAGCATGGACATTTTAATAACAAAGGAATGGAATGGGTCTTGGGGGCTATAAAAGAGGCTTATTCTCATTGACTTCTTTTACTTTTAAAAGTAATGAATTGAATTTTTCAAAATATTGATATTTGACAAAAGTGAGTCAGAAATGATATGAATGGTCATTATATTATTCTCCATATTTTCATATTGCCTAGGGTATGCACTGATAGCAGCAAAGAAAGATGGGGTGGAACAAAAGAGAATAGTGACTGTTGATGCCAGCCACTTTGGACAGGCCTTGGCTGCAAAGCGGTGGACAAAACTTATATAAAGGTGAAGTGTGTCGAACAAACTTTGATTTGTTCTTTAGTTTATTTAAAAAAATATTGGGATAGTGCAGTACATTTGTCTCCTGAAGAGAATCATCCAGACAAGACCAAAAGTTTAAAGATGCATAACTCTGGCATGACGATTCAGGAGATAAAGTCTGTGAGGATGGGAGAGGACATGGGATCCAAAGTACATGTGAGAGTTAGACCTTCAGTGGGTGAGAAACTAAGCTAATTCACCTGAGAAATGTCCTAGTGATGATTACTTAAATATAACTCAAATGTATAGTTATCTTTGTAACCCAGTTTAAAGATATGCAATTCAAAATTAGTTATCTTAATACAAAATAGAAACTGGAGAGTTAGTTTCACATAATAAAACTACATTCTATTTAAGTGATTTTCACTAGATCATGGAATTTGGGGCATATAAGTCTGTCAGTTGAGTCATCCCTTGATATCCATAGGAGACTAGTTCCAACCTAGCATGCTCAAGTTCCGTATATAAAATGTCCTAGTGCTTGCAAAAAACCTATGCACATCCTTCCATATACTTTAAATCATCTCTAAGTTATTCATAATACCTAATAAATGTAATTCTAAGTAAATAGCTGCAGCATTGTTTTCCCACCAATGACAAGAAAAAAGTCTGTGTATGTTCGTACAGATGTATTTTTTTCCGAAAATTTTCTATCTTCACTTGGTTGATGAAACTATGGATGCCAAAACATGGACACAGACCATAGAATTTCATTATTGTACAGAAATTTCAGTGTACAATGCATAATAGAAAATGAGACCACAAAAGGGGATCCTAAGTAGTTTTCTCCCTTTTTCCCTCCAAACACTTGTCTTTGTCAAAGTTAAAACTGCTCCCTTTCAATGGAAGACAGTCAGCAGGGTGATGAAAGATAGCATCTTGTCATGATTTCTCTGGAATTCCTCTGTAGGTTCTTTCTCTTCAGAGATAGCTCAATAATTACAATCCCATTTTTCCTTAAGTAGGAATATATTCTTGCAAAGTAATCATAGTTTTATCATCTTGCAAGGGAATCAATTCTCCTAATCTATTGCTTTTCTCAGAAATATTGCCCAATAATCCCACCAATACACAACTCATTTGCACCTGTACAAGGAAAAAGCATGTTGGAATTGAATGGAAAAGGAAATTAAAATTGAATCCTTTTATATTGGAATCAATTTTATTATCTGTTAGATATATAGAGGAACAATGCATAGTGTTAGTTCAAAGATCTTAGAAAAATAACATTCCTGTCCCCTACATATCCAGTAATTTAGTTGACTTACCTCTCTCCATTATTGATAGAAATTTTTCAAAGCAATAGTCAATAAAGGTCAATGAGCAGATGCACAGTAAGACTAGAAATAATACATTTCTGTGATGCACGTATGTGGTAGGCAAAATAGCATTCTCCAAAGACATAGAAGAGATTTTTTAAAGTTAAAGATCTTAAAATAAGGAAAGTATTAGAGGTTACCTGGGTAAGCCCCATATAGTCACAAACATCTTTATAAGAGAGAGGCAGGAGGATCCAACTCAAAGAAGATGCAACAATGGAAGCAAGTGTCAAAGTGTGTATAAGCCATGGACCAAGGAATGTGGGCAGCTTCAAGGAGTCGGAAAAGACTGTGAGACTTATTCCCTCTTGGTCCTCCAGAAGGTCCACAGCCCTTGACCCATTTCACACTTCCAACCTCCACAGCTATAAGATTATAAATTTGTGTTATTTTAAGCTACAAATCTTGTGTGTAATAACAACAGAAAATCACTGAAAGCCAGGAACGTAGTGGTGTGCACGTGTAATCCCAGCACTTGGGAGGCTGAAGCAAGAGGATCGCCATGAGTTCAAGGCCAGCTTGGGCTACATTAGCAAGTTCAAGGCCAGGCTGCAGTACATAGTAAGACCCTGTCTCAAAAAAAGAAAAAAAAATCACTGAAACATATAAAGAATATTACATAAGACACATTTTCATTATTGTATCTAATGTTTACTTATTCTACCTTGAGCATGCTTTCTGTATTTTGTTAATTTGCCATTGTCTCCCTCAAAGTATTATGCAAAAATGAACTTTGCATTCTTTTATCATTTTCAATTATGAAATCTGAAAAAAAAAGATCCTTCAGAGCTACTCTTCTAGAAATGAGAAAGAGAGGACAATTACACTGCTTTAGATTGTCCTTGTGTTGGAAGTGACAGTTCTCACTGAACAATTAAAAACAAATGCTACAATTTTGCCTCTATCTCTATATAAAATTGGGTTGCTAAACTTGTGATGCATTTGGAATGTTCTGGAGTGTTACACTTTCCAGGAGCTGAGCTAAAATATGCATATTGTTTCCTTCTTCATTTCATTTTGATCCCTACAATGATCTGGGTGTTACAATGAAGTTTTGTTTTGTTTTGTTTTGTTTTTAGTTTAAAATATAAATAGGCTATTATGCCTTAAATATAAAGTTCCAGCCAAAGATTCATGTATTGAATGACTCATCTCCAACCCAGCAAATTTCAGAGGTGGGACATAGAAAGGTGATGGGGTCATGCAAGGGCTAAATTTTTCAGTGGATTAATCTACTCGTGAGTTCACAGCTGAATGGACTAGTGTGAGCTGGGGCCCCTTTGGAGGAAGGTATGTGTGTGGGGTATGCCTTTGAAGGATGTGTTGTCTGTTCCTTTGGTCTCTCTGCCTCTTTTCTTCTATCTCTGCTCCTCACCTGCCATGAGATAAGCATCTTTCTTCTGCCACACTGGTCCACGATGTTATTTCTACCTTAGCACAGGTCTAGCAGCAACAGAGAACCAAGTGAGCAATGGATTAAAACTTCTGAAATCGTGAGCCAAGATAAATCATTCCTCCTTTAAATTATTTGCAGCAGATATTTTGTCCCAGCAGCAGAAAGCAGACTAATACAGTATCCCAGACTTCATTTCTTTTTTTTTTTTCCAGTACCAGGGATTGAACTCACAACCTAGTGCTTGCTAGGCAGGCACTTAGGCCACTGAGCTAGATTCCCAGCCCTTGTCTTTTTGAGACAGGGTCTCACTATGCTGTTCAGGCTGGCCTTGAGCTCACTTTGTATCCCAGGCTGGTCTCGAACTTGCAACGATCCTCCTGTCTCAACCTCCCAAGTGCTGGGGTTACAGGCGTGAGCCACCATGCCCAGCTTCCATTTCATTTTTTTTTAACTTCTAAGGAATAGTAAACTAAACCTGTATTGCAAAAATGGTATTATTGTATTTTTAATTGCTATACCATATTCAGATACAATAACTAAATTTTCCAGAGAGTTTCTCTAGTGTTTCAACTTGAAGCAATTTCACTGAAAGAAACTAAACCTACTCCCTTGAAAGAGTATTTTACTTCAAAAATGGCCAAAGCATTTATCTCTGGTATATGGTTTTTATAACACACTCTCCATTTCCCCACCGAGTGAAGCTGCCTAGGCTCCTGCTATCATTTGATAATTCTCCCACCTTGTCAGAATGGTTAGGATGAAACTTTGTAATCATAAAAATGAGAGGCTTGGGAAATTTCCAAGAATATTCCCTGTCCATTGTCAGGTCTATCAGGAAATGTGTTGAATAATCCTACCAATTTTGACTTGGTTGTATGGAGAGATGGAAACTTGGTGTAGCTAAATGCTATAGAATATAAACTTTAGAAGAAAATTTCCCAGAGAGACAGCTAGTCCTATGAATGATGTAGACTTAACTGCCTTTATCTGTAAGGCTGCCCTTCACCTACTACCCATGCATACATCCTGCTTATATTAGAAGAAAAAAAAAGCCTGTTCCATATGAATATAAAACAAGGTGTGCAATAAAATATTCATAATGCCAAACTTGCAGGCTTCAATACATGCTCTTTCTAGAATACCAAATATAATGAATATTCCAATTAGAACTGAATTTGGTTCTTTTCTATCTTCTCATATTTTCCATTACCTGTATATGTGCATACTATATATAGCTGCCCTTTCCTCATGTAACATTCAGCTGTCTTGGATGAATTTTAAAACTCTCTTTGCAAATCCTTATAGCCTTTTAGTGTTAAATAAGTCCTCATTGACATTTACAAGTCATACCATTTACAAGAGTGCACTGTGGTCTTCATGTTTATTCTCTATTTGTTGCAATAAAATGTGACGTTTAATGCTCTATTGATTATTGCTGCAGTAACAAGTGACACTTTTAATGAGTGATTTCCTTTCTGGGCTTCATCCTTGATACATATTACATAGTAAACTGTATTTTTATGGTTTAAAATGTTGACTTTCATCCAATTATAAGCTTAAGCAAACCACTTTCTTGGGGTTATGAAAAATATGACACTAGTGAAAATAATACTACTAATATTGAGATGTAAAACAGATTGTTTTTCCAATGACACCATTGTGCGATGGCTAAGACATTTCCTCCTAGTGTCAGAATCATTAAAAGTTTATCCTTTACTTGGTAAATCTATAAGTCAAATGTCCACATATATTCTCTATTTATATGCAGGTTATATGAGCTATGGGAGTGGATATTTTGAGTTTAGTTTTAAATAACTCCTTCTAGCAGAGAGTGGAAGAAAAGAGAAGATAAAAATATTTCAGTGCTAACTTAGAAGTTTAGAAATTGGACATGTGTCATCTCATTATCAGTCTTTTGAGCAGAAAGACCCTATTAAATAAAAGCCTTTTGTCCTTGCTATATTGATGTCAATAAAACAACAGAAGCCATATCTATCTTTGCAAGTAATGTGACCATGATTATCCACTCACTCAAGTACACAAACAAAAAAGACTTAAGTCAATCTTTTTAAAATGTTCACTTGGGCTGGGGATTTAGCTCAGCAGCATAAGTGCCTGCCTGGCAAGTGTGAGGTCTTAAGTTCAATCCCTGGTACCAAATAAAATAATAAAATAAAATAAAATAAAATAAATGTGTTCAGTCATTTTTATTTTAATTTACATTTTTTACTAGCTTGCCATAAAAATTCATCCTGGTCCAAACGAATAAACTAACTAGGTAATAACCTCACTAAGAAATTCAACTTGTCCCTCAAATCTTCACCATCTTGTATCTTGGCTTTCAAATAAATACTTTTTTTATTAGTTTTCAACTAATCATCCTAAGCTGAAAATGTGAACACATTCTAAGGAGAAAATGTGTGGGCTGGCATATTAAGCCTTATCAGATATTGACACTTCAACTAATGATTCATTTTCTTTCTAACTTGACAGCTTGCTGAGAACAGCTTCTTGGAGAACAGGGCCTCCAGAGAGCAGCAAGAAGCTTGCAGCAGGAGGGCTCCATCCATAGATTCCCAAGAGCTAGAGGAGTTGCCACATGAGGGCTCTGCATAGCAGTAGGCTGGCATGTGGGTGAGTATGTGCAACAGAATGAAGAAGACTGGGAAGATGACTACGGAGTATGTAGAGGGCAGAGGGCAGCACAAATGCACCCCATGAGCAGACCTCATATTCTTCAAATTCTGTGCTGGTGCTGATGAGATAACAGAGTGCTTAATG
>RJWT010040624.1:0-12469 GCA_004365215.1 Cuniculus paca
TGTAGCTGTGGAAATTCAAAGCAGCCCTTCTTATTCCTTTGCTTATTGATGACCAGTCAAAAGGACTGAAGAGAGGCCAAGAAATGTAGAGCTGGCAGCACAGTGCACAGAGCGACACACTGCGATGACAAGGGAACTGTACATTTAGATGCCTGGGGAATGTGTGTGTTATAGCCCCCAGTTCCTTATTCTCACTGGGGTTTTCAATTACTTGACAGTGAAAAGCAGTGCAGTGTCTCACCATTTGCTCCAGGAAATCTTACACAGGCCAAGCAGATAGAGCCCTGGCAGCTGTGGACCTCGAGGACTCTGCTCTGATTACAAGGCCTTAAATCCAGCTCAGCTTCCCTTTGGCTCAGGAATGAGCTATCAACACAGCAAAAACACTATGTAAGAGTATAGCCCTCGCTGAACAGGAACGCGCACACTCACATGTACACGGGGTTGGTTGGACCAAGCCCCAAGAGCCACCTTGGAGAAACACAAGAGAAAACCCTGAGAGGTACCAAAAACGGAACACAAGAGGGGAAAAACAAAACTGTAATTCATAAAAGATTAAAATACAAATGACTCCTAAAAAACATATGATTAGAGGTGCAAGCTGCTCCTCCAATCAAAACTTTGTGTACAATCCTTTTTCAATTATTTAACGTCTTTATTAATAAATGTTTGCAGTTTATTAACTTTAAAAATTAAAAACTAAGCTCCTTAAAAATAAACTGGACCAGATATAAAACAATTTAAAAGCCTTTAAAGATGCATTAAGTAGACCAGGATAAAAAAAAAAAGCCATGTTTATCACAATCAAAAAGAGACACACGTTAGGTAAAAGCAGGAAAGGCTGTGCAGATCATGGAGACGGCACTAGTAGCTGATGAAGCAAGCACCCGAGCTCGGCGCCTTTGCTCATTTCTCACTGCGGAGCCTCACGTCGTTTCCCCTCGCTGGATGGCTGGATGGTGGCAGAGAGAAGCCGGCTCACAGATGGTGGTTTCTCAGCCTGACCCCGCTCAGCCCCAGGATCCAGGTGATCTAGGCCCGCGGGGCCTCTGCTTGGCCTTTTTGCATTGGGAGTTGAAGTTGCAGTGGTCCGACGTGGAGGCAGCTGCTGACCCCGGGTCTCCTCTCCTTGACTTTCCTGTCCAGCCGGCCTGGAAGGAGGGCTGCGAACCCGGGTCTGTATCCCTGTTCCCCCCACCCCCGCTCTCCTGGCACTACGCTGTGAAGGCAGGCGGCTCCTCCCCCGGCCCTGCCCATGGTGGCTGCCACCTTCTGCACCCGCACTTCTGGACCCGGAGCTTCTCCAGGACCAGCGACACCCCTGCTTCTGCACGCTTTTCTCCATCAAGGACCCCGACCCGCAGGCGGTCCGTCTCCCACGCTGCCGCGGAATTCCCTGGGGCGAGTTTTCTTCATGGCAGCCCAGGGTACGAACACAGCTTCCCTGGAGTCGTTCCTGGTCATCAGCCCATATTCGCTCCTTCTGTGCAGCCATTTTACCGTTTCCCGAAGCTTCTTTGTGATGATTTTCTCCTCCCTGCCAGCAGGAGCTGCTCTCAGCGCGGGGCACTAAGTTCCCTGCTCCCTGTGCCGCTGCCCGTGGTGCTGAGCTCGGAGTTGGCTGGCTGGGAGGTGGGGACAGAGGCCAGCACCTCTGCTCGTGATCGCCCTGAAGGTTACAGGGGCCACCGATGGCCCAGTCCCAAAATGGAAAGGAAAGGGACACAGTGACCCACAACAGCGGGCTTCTCGGGGCTTTGTTGGTCCTCATCTGCTCCTAATTCCCAGTACCTTCACTGATAGTCTGCTGAGGAATGGAAGCCTTACCAATAACCTAAGCAACCAACTAACATATCGTGTACTTGTGTTATACACTCTGACAGTATCAGGAAGCTGTGAGAGGTCACCAGGTATTGGGAGCAGATAATGGTCCCTGAGCTCGCCAACAGCGGCAGGAGGTGGGTGTGCAGCGGTTACAGCAGGGTGCTGACTCCAGTGGATCGCACACAGCTGGCTCCGGCTGTGTAGTGTTTCTAAGCATAAGTTGCAGTAAATTTTATTTTATTTTATTTTATTTTATTTTATTTTATTTTATTTTTGTCTTTTTGAGACAGGGTCTCACTATGCCGTTGAGGCTGGCCTTGAGCTCACTTTGTAGCCCAGGCTGGTCTCAAACTTGCAATAATCTGCCTGCCTCAGCCTCCCAAGTGCTGGGATTACAGGAGTGCACCACCACACTCAGCATAAATTTTAGCTTTTTAATAACGTATTTGTAGTAGTGAATAATAAAGTAAACTATTATCTACATATTTTATGCATTCAAAACAACTTTTCTGAATGTTTTTGATATTCTCATCTGCAGCTTTTTTTTTTAAAGCAGATAAAACCAAGGAAAATAAAACAGAATAAAAACAATTAGAACAAACCAGAGTAGGTGATACAGGACTTCACAACATTACAAAATCAACAATAGTTACCATAATGCCTTTTGTTGTCTTCAAAATAGCTGTAGATACCTTCGGACATAGTAAAAAGTCAAACAGAATAGAATAGAAACAATAAAAACAAAATGATGGATGCAATAAAGGACTTCAAAACAAGACAATAGTAAATTCAAAATGGCTACCATAATATATCTTGTTATCTTTGAAATAGCTGCTCACCATCGGGTATAACATAATCAAACAAAACAAAAGAGAATAAACCCCAAATTGTTGCAAATCTTAAATATTCTACAACATTGATCTACATCATCCAAGGGTAAAGTGTACATCTCATAGTCAACCGAGTATTCTTATTCCAAAACATGATGCTGCAGAGGTCTCTCCCCAGGTGACCTGAGATGCTACAGGTAGAATCAAGTCCCTCTGAGGCACTGGGTCCTTCTCTGGTGGTGGTTTCTGTTGGATGTGAAAGCATCTGAATTTGAAAGGCTGCTAGGAGTCTCCAAAGAGAGCTCAGGTTGGGAAAATTATAGCAAAGGAGTTGAAAAAAAGAAAAAAACACCTACCTCTAAATATACAAGTTACTACTAGAAGAATAATAGTCTGTCAGCTTCTATCAACAACCCATTTTATAAAAGACAATCAAGAATCTTATTTGAATAATGACCGTATATGCATATTGGTTTCCATGATAGGAAGCTTCATTAAAAGGAGAAGGTACTGTCCATCTCTTGCTTCTATAAATGTGCAAATGTGTAGGCTTATGTGCCTATGACTAATTTTTAAGTGATTGTCACTGAGAATGCATTTTCTATGCAGAGTAAACCGCCATAATACATTAGCTCATTTTTTCAGAAGTTAGAAAAGCGTTTGATCCACTTCAGGTTCACTTCATGATTCATGAAACTGGGTCTATCCAAGACATGAGATGAAACATGCACTCGCTAATCTCACAATAGGTATTGTATTGACATTAACCAAGTAATCTGATAAGGTACCTGGCCACAGAAATAACTCTAAATGTCTTATGCTATCATCTATACTACATAGTTATAATGTAGTAATAATATAGTGATAATACTGTTTAATGTGAAAAAAATATCACTCATCAAATTAATAAGAGCAAAATAATGATTGCTGTTGTATAGAAAACATACAGGGTAACACTACTTTTATTTTATTTTTAAATGAATTTTATTGTACATTTTAGACATAGATAATGATCACATTCATCATAGAGAATTTGTACCTGTACATGGTATTTTTCTTCTTTTGTTTCCAATCCTTGCCCCTCCTTTCAACTCTTCCCCCCTTATCTATTAAAAGCTTTGTTTCCATTTTTTTTCAGTGTTTTTTTTTCTTTTCCCTTCCTTTCTCTCCCTCCTGCCTTGCTCCCCTTCTCTGTTAAACCTTTTCTTCCTACTTCCCAACATCCATTAGACATTTTGGTCCTTATTTACCCTTTCAACTTCTCACACCAGAGAAACAATGTGATATTTACACGTGTATCTGATTTATTTCACTTAAGAGTGTGGTCTCAAGGTGCACCCATCTACCTAGAACGGTCTCAGAGTTATCCTTCTTTATAGCAGAATAGCACTCCATTGTATAAAAAAAAACCCCACATCTTCTTTATCCATTCCTTGATTGATGGGCACCTGGGCTGTTTCCAAGATCTAGCGATTACAAATTGTGCTTCTATAAACATGGGTGTCTATATATCACCATGGTGTGACGCTTTTAATTCTTTCAGGAAGATACCAACAAGCAGAATAGCTGAGTCAAATGTAACCTTTAGTTTTAGATTTTTGAGGAATTAAACCAATATTGTTAACAAAATTGAAGATGTAATTAAAAACCTACCAACGAATAAAAGCCCAAGTCCTGATGAATTCACTACTAAATTCTACAAATACTGTATTAATGAAATGTCACCTTGGTTTTATGATTTATTTTTACCTTCAGCATAAATCAGGAAAAATTCACCAAACTTTCAAGTGAAGCATAAAACATGAAAGCAGCAACCACTCACAAATTATGCAGAATACCTAATATTTGTCCAATGCATTATGCATTAAACCTTGGCCCTAAAAAATCACTTGGAAATTTTTACTTTACTCTTGTACCTGCGGTTACGCAAATTATCCCAAGTACATAATATGTGTATAAATCATCAAAAAAGCAACAGTGTTTCAGTAATTTGAACAAATTAAAAGAGTGTCTAAATAATAAATCTAATAAGTCAATATGACAAAATATTCTTAAGGATTGCAGAAATGTTTAAGAGAAAAATTATTTAATTGAAGTTTCATGAAATAAGGTTAAAGAATGGAAATATAGAATGTTATGTTAATTAAATAGACCAGTCACAGAAAAGCAAGTACTGCATGATTTTATTCATATGTGGAATCTAAAAGCAAGTCAATCACATAATTGCTGAAAATAGTGGTTACCTGAGGCCAGACAGAATGGAGTGAGGGAAAGTTGATCAACAGACACTATTACAGCTAACAGGAGCAAAAATTTCTGGTGTGCTTTTGCACAGAAGAGTGACAATAAAAAATAAAATGCATGCACTGCACATTTCAAAGATCTAGTGGAAATTTCAAAGTTTTCACTATGAAGAAATGATCAATGTTTGAGGAGACAGATGGTTAACTTGAGTTAAACATCACACAATATATACATGAATCGGAAAATCATGTTACCCCACTGATATGTAAAATTTATATTTTTTCTATATCAAGTAAAAATAAATTTAATATGAAAATAGGAGCAGAAAGTTTAAGAAATAAAATTTAAACCCCTAAGAAAGTTTGGTCCTTCAGTCAGGCTTGTATGTGCATTTGTCAAAAGGTACACATTTACTGCAGGTCACATATGGTGCAGGCTTGAAGATACCTCCAGCACTGAGATATTGCAATAGATTAACACTTACAGTATCTTGTATTTCAAGGAGCATTTGCATATGTAATTATCATGCATGTCAAAGAAATTAAAACTTAAGGCAAGCTTTCACTTAAATTTGAAAATAGTTCTGAGTGAAATCTCTTCTAAAGTAAATTGCAAGGCATTTGTAAAGTTACCTGAAATTGATGAGGCATTTAGGGTTTACCTATGCTACACTTCATGTAACTTAATTCCATCAAAAGGATGTCAAAGGAATTCTTACCACAAAGTATGTTGTTTGTGCGATATTTATTACTGTTATTACTATATGATGATTTTCTTTTTTTTTCTTTTTTTTTTCGATGATTTTCTTAATGTCTTAGAACACTATATAAATATCAAAACCAGGATGAATGCATGCCGGCATCCTTTTATTGCAAGTGACATTTCAGGCTAAAAGTGATTAAGCCAATGACATATTAAGTAAGTATACGTCAACAAAATTAATAGGACACTATCTTCTCTTAATCTTAATTCTCAGAGAATGCAATATTTCCCAAAATATTCACCTTTTTAAGGCAAAATTCACATTAATTTCTGGTTCTCCTAACACAGTTATAGGTCTCAAAAACATTCAGCAAACACACTGAGTCAAACAAAACTTCAATAGTTTTACTCCAGTATTTTCCAAAGAACTGAAGATAACAATTTAGCCAATGTTGCTGAAATTCCATAAATAAACATGAAAAAGTTAGAATGAATTTCAAATGAATTTTCAAGAACTCAGTAATTTGATGCACAATTATAAAAGCAATTTTAACAAATTATCTGCAAACGACATCCACAAAAATAAGGTGTTCTGTTTTAGTAATGGTAAATTCAGAACATAATAGAAGAAAGACATTAAGAGAGAATTAGAAATGTTATTTTAATAATTTAGATTTATATTTCAATAAAACTTAACTATGATCATTACTAGTCAAACGGTGTAATGACCAGGTGTGAGCACTGGTCCACCCTACCCAGCCTGCACAACTGGAAGGAAGAGAGGCTTATTTGGCTCACAGTTTCAGAGATTCTGAATGCAGGTTGGCTGACTCCAAGGCAGGAAAGTCATAGAAGCAGTGGTGGTAAACCTATGGCACATGTGTTACCATGCTTTTGAGACAAAAGATGTTAATGTATGAGTTTTTTTTTTTTCTAAACTAAAACATCAGTATTCAAGTTAAATTGCAGTGTCAATGCTTTGTAACAAATAACTGGGTTTCGGGCTGTAGTTTGGGCACTCATCTCTAGATAGTTTGCCATCACTGTCCTCCAGTAAGGGTAAAATAAACAAAGCTGCTTAGTTTATGACAGCCACAAAGCAGAGCAAAGGAACAGTGACAGAGAGGAAAGGGACTCTACATAGGACACAGGTCACATATCCAGGACCCACCCAGACAAATCTAGAACTGTGCTTTACTAATTTATTACCTGAGAATTTCTTGATCCAGTCAAGTTGGAAGTCATGATTAACGGTCAAAATTCACCTCTTCTCAATTTGACAACTAAACATTTCCTTAAACCATACTTTATCTCCAAGAAAGATGAAATCTACTTCATGATTTCAACTAACATCAAGTAACTATCCTGTCCACAACTGGAATTGCACTCTTTCTCCAAAGTCTCAACAGTTCCATTATTTTTCAAAAGTCCAAGTATAAGACTCAAGGCAAATGTTTAGCTGTCCGCCTCTGTAAAAAGAAAAATCAAACTATATTTTGCCAAGTTACAATGATACAGTGTAAACATTCATATTCAAGAGAAACAAGTGAATAGCAAAGAGTTAAAAGAGAGGGTAAAACCCAGTATAGAAAACTAAGTTGTGTCAGTCCCTGTCTGGCATATCAGGCACGTGGTGGTGAAATGTGAGCTCCAGGGGGCTTCAGTGGCGGTTCACATGGCTCCTCTCTTAGGCTGGCTCCCCTCAGAGCCTGAGGCTTTCCTTGGTGGACATTCCTTACTCCCTGGAATCTCTGAATACCTGAGGTCTCTAATGCGCCTTTGACTTTATTCCCAAAGCTTCATGCACTGCCCTCTCAGAAACACACTGCTTATAATCTCAGGCTTTTCTTTGTAATCTGGATGGAACCCTTGCCGACCCCACAACTCTCACATTCTTCATGCTAATAAAACACCACAACATGGACCACATCAAGGTCTGCTGTGAGTGGGAGGAGTAGCCAGCCTCCCTTGGACCATGGCTGCAGTGACCATGATGGCTGAGCACCTGGATGGCGTAATGAAATAAGCCCCAGGGAGCACATTCCTGAAGTAGCACTTCTAGAGCAGAAACACCGGGCAATCTCTTCTTCAGTGAAAGGCTTACAGTTTTGCACCATTAAATCTGCGATGGGTGGGATCTTAAAGATTCCTGAGATGCCCTCAAGCCATCTTGTTTTTCCTGTCCTTGTAAAAAGTATTTGGTTTTGTTGTAGTGGTACTAATCTTTTCAGCAACCACATCTTCTTTGCCCCAAATTTTGCACTAAGTTTCTTCTGGAACAAAATTTAAATTCTTCTGTTTTTGACTTCAACTCTCACTATACATCTGACCAAAAGCAGCCAGTAGTCTCCATTTTGCAACCTGAACATTGGGCTGCCTTGAAATTATCTCTGCAAGATCAACTAGTCTACCACCCCTAATCTCAGTCTGCTGAAAAGTCTCAGCACATAAATAAATGTACACAAGTTTTCTGTTAGGGTATAACATATATGGCCTCTAGTCCAAGTACCTCTTGTGCCATTTTTTCCAACTAAGACTTGCTAAGCCTGACATTTATTGTCCATATTCTTCTCAGGGTTTTGGTTTTCTGAGTTACAACCAGAAATACCCACCAGACTCTGCTTATAGTATTCTGAGACTTCTCTAATCCACACCTACAAAGCTTTCCATGTTCATCCTGGACACCAATTTCAAAAGTTTCTAAACCACATTATCAGGTATCATCATGACAACATCCCACTTCTTAAGCGCTAATTTTCTATGTTACTGAGCTTTTCATCACTGCAACACAATACCCAACACCCACAATTTGGAGAAAATATCTAGTTCAGTTCACAGTTCCAAAGGTTTTCAGTCCTCGATCTTCTGGCTCCAAGGCAGGAACATCAAGGTGGAAAGGTTGGTAGAGCAAAGCTGCTTAGCTTGTAGTAGTTGGAAAGCAGAGCAGAAGAACAGCACCAGATAGGATAAGCCAGGAACCATATACAGGAAGTACCCAATGCCAGACCTCCATGATCCACCCAGACACACCCAGAAGTGCATGTTACTAATCTGGGGACTTGCAAATACATGAAGTTGACATATCACAGTCACTAGTCACATAAGGAAAAAAATGGATTACTTGACCAAGAAAAACAAAGCTTTAACCAAATGGAAGTATTACAGAGCCCTAAACCAAAACTTGAGAGAAATTTTCCTTATTTTGAAAGATGCTATCAAGCTTGGCATCATGTGTACAGAAATAGCATGGTGTAATAATGGTTGAGAAAAAAATCATTCAACATATATTTTGTGGCAAGGTAGGTTACTTTGATTACTCACACAACACAGCAAGGTAGGTATTGTTATTCCCAGATCACAAATGAGTAAGCTAAGTTGAGCTATAGTCATAAAAGCATGATTCTACTACAAGCCCTTTCCATTATGAGCTCTGTGACTCTGGGGAAATCACTACCTCTCAGAGCTACAATAACTTCACTTACAATGTAGAGATGATATTTGCCCTGCTGAACTTTCGCAGTTGTTTTGGGATGGTAATTAGATAACCATAAAGCTCCCATGAACTGGGAAGTGTTTCACAAATAATGCATGTTTTATGACCATTTTAAGAATCATATTGATAGAGTCAACATCAGCAACAGCAACATGGTTCAGAGTTGAGACCTTGGCTTCCTACTACCTGTGCAGTCTTGGCGATGTCTGTTTCCATACTGATAAGACAGGGCAAATGATCATGCCTAAATCATGGAATCACTGTGAGTTTTAAATGAGGCAGCATATAACTAGCCCTTAATACCTTCCCTTATGCAAAATCTAGATTCTGGGCATCACTGAAAAGTTTCATGCATGATTTAATAATTTGTATATTTAATTGTTTGTATCAACAAACACTTACTGAAAATCAACACTTGGGAAAGTACTGTGCTACAATTTCAAGGAATATGAAGATGAATAAGACAGACTCCCACACTGTAAGAACCCACAGCCTACTGAGAGAAATAAACACATAAATAATCATAATAAAAGACACAGTGATTCACAGAAGTCCCAGAGAGAAATTCTTACTATATTTCAGATATGAAACCAATATTTTCTTTCCTTTCATTTACATCTTGCCAGTCCCTTACTCCATGGTAACCGAAGGACAAAGTATATGAAAATGTTTTCATAATTGATGAGCACAATAAGAAGTCACACTCACCTTCAGGGTCTCATGCTGCAATATGGAATTAAGGTGTAGCTGTGCTCCTGAGAGGTCTAGTCACTGGGCTGCCCTCCAGAAATTAACAGAACTTGACCATGCAGATAGATACATGCTGATCTTTGCATGTTCTTTTACTTCTATTGCTGCCCACATTAAAGGCAGATACCTCTGCTTGGGAATCAGTTTTTAAGCATGGAACAAGATAAAGATAAAAGACATGTAAACAGATTGAAACTGAAACCCCATTTCCCTAGGTTGCTACTGGACAATCAGTCTGTTGGATTCAGATGCCCAGACATCACGCTGAGAAGACTACTCTTTTCCCCTCTCCCATGCAGGATCAGCAAGTATATACCACCAAGAAGCTCAGATTGTATAATAAGCTCTTCATCAAAAATTCAGTTAAATCATCAGTAGTACACTTCAATACTACCCCATTTAGACTGTAAAAATAACCTTTCCTTGGGTCTTTGTTAGAATATTTTGTGGAGCGCTACTCCTTGAAATAAATTCAAGCATATGCCCTAGACTTTTACAGTAACCTCTTAATTGAACTTGGTCTTGCAGTTCTGTTTCCATTCTAGAAAAAAAAAATGTTATGGTACTCTCTGGTTGTCAAAATACTTCTGTTATGCTATCAGTCAGTCACCAATGGGCTAGGTGGAAAAAGAATAAATGAAAAGAAGAAAGTATTTATTCATGCCTGGAATATAGTAGAAATTTCTCTCTGATCCTCCAATATATCACATTCTCTCTTTATCATTATTTATGTGTTTGTTTCCTTCAGGGGATATAAGTTTTCAGAGTGCATAAAATCTACTCCATTTATCTTTGTGTCTCTTAGTGTGTGAGTATATTACAGTGTGCAAGTATATTATGATGTGTGAGTATATTACAATGCTCAAGAATATTGCAACCCAGATCAGCAACTTTTAGTGGTTCCTTATTATTAGCTTACTGAACTCCACAATATCTCTCCCATCTACTTAACTTTCTATCTTATTTCCTAATATTGTCCCATATACAGGCTAGGCACAAAACTGAAGCAAGAAATTTTAGTTCCATCTCCATTTTATATTGCTAAATTACAGGTAAAGAGATAGATAGATTGATAGATCAATAGATCGATAAATTGATAGATTGATAGACAGATGAGCAGACAGATAGATAGAGATAGGTAGACAGGAATACGTAGATATTAACCGTTAAGTTTTAGATCTGAAACATCCCCTCAAAGTCTCGTGTGTTTGGAAGGTGACTGGATCATGGAGTACTCAACTCACTGGTGAAATGATCTGCTGGTACATTCATAGCTGGATGTGCTGTTGAGGGGCAGGGCCTGATCAGAAATGGCCAGTCGCTGTGACCTGGAAGAGTGAATTCTTGCTTCCTGCCCCTCCCACTTCCTGTCTACCATGAGCTGAGCGCCTTTCCCCTGCCAGGCCCTTCCACCATGCTGTTTCTGTGTTGGAGCCAGCCAACCATGACTCCATCCCCTGAAAACCATAAAGCAGAATAAGCCTTTCCTCCTTTAAGCTGTAGGCATCAGGTATTTTGGCCCAGCAATAGGAAAAATACCAATACAATGCCATAATGTAATATATAATGTAACTGGTCCATGGACTTAAATTTTTTCTCCAGAGTACAGATGGAGACCTTCTGAGCCTTTCATGTTCTCTAACTACTATTGCTGCCTACAGCAAAGGAAGCTGGTATGTTTGGGAATTAGACTTTAAGCAGAGAACCAAGCAAAGATGAAAGATGTGGAAAGACATGAAAACATGGAAAAAGACTGAATCTAAATCCATCTTCAATATATGTATGTATACATCCAACTCTAGAATAAGTAAATGATTTCCTAGTCCCCAAGATGACCACTGTGCAACATGCTATAACCTACATCTACGTTTCCCATTATTATCTTCCTAAAATACTGAGTTCCTTCTCAGATCACTGCCTCTTAATGCTCATCTTAAATAACATGTTTTACATGAGGCCTTTCCTGATTTATTGCTTTAGCAAGAGATTCCATGACATTTTGCTTTTATCTTTCTTTTTAATACCTACCAGTCTGCCTTACAATGTGGTCATCTGTATACCTGCTATCCATAACAGATATAATCTGATCAAAAGCAGAACTGGCTTAACCTTTTTAAACAGTTCTTTGATGTACTGAGCCCAAATAGGCAGCTTTAAAACGAAAAGTAGGCATTACGCTGTCCTGTTCTGCTTAGTTCCTGGAGCTGTGCTGTAATTCCCAAGTTGGAGTTAGTGTCTTCACATGGTTGAAAGACCATCTAAGCCCCTTCCCTGTCAAGAAACACCTGCCAGGACCCCAACTCACCTTAGACCCACCCCACTTCTAAAGCAGTGGGTCCACACCACTACCTGCCAGTCAGCCCAGTTGGTTTCCCAGGACCCAGGAGGCTGGAAGCTTCTACTTAGCAGTGCAATAGCATACAGGTTTGGACTCTACTGATGGGCTAGGAAGTGCCGTCTTTGGGCACCTCTGTTGTTTGAAGATGGGGTACTCATGGTCTCATGCACACAGCCCCAAATAAGACTTCTGGACCACCCCATTCAACTGTATTACAGGACTGCAGCGAGGGCTTGCTTAGTGGAGGCTGATTATTCAGTGCACAGGAGAGGTCCTCCTATTAGCTAG
>RJWT010040625.1:0-12466 GCA_004365215.1 Cuniculus paca
TGTCTTGTTGCAGTACAAAGAGGAAGCTTGCAGTAGGATGAATGCCCTGACCATAAGATATGTAATCATCTAATGATGAGGCAGAAAGAACCAGTTTTTACAGGGTGGAATAAAGATGCTGGATCTAATAACTTTCCATGGGAGTGAATCCTGAGGATGCAGCCTTGTTGGAAAAGGACAAGTCTTTGGGGCTTGAAGAGCTTGCAAAGGAAGAAATATTCTACAATCTAGTATTTTCAGTTTATTTTGTTTTTCCTTTTGGTTTTATTTCATTTTTACTTGTTTTTATACGTGTTTTTTCTGTTAAACAAGTTACTCTCACTACTAGATTACTGAAGACTTTATCATAAATACTTACTGAGTGATCCAAGTATGCATTTGTACTTCATCCAAAGCTTGTTAGCAGGGACACTGATAATAGAATTTCAGAAGTCATATCTAAAGCCTTGTTACTCAGGGAAGAAAAAGTGGGAAGCTTAAACTTCCTGGGTCTCGAACCTGATGAATTTCTGCATGCACTCAGGATGGGGGAAGGGGACACTCAGAGCGCTCCAGGGGAAACACCATGCACAATCTAAGGTGGAGCTCTAGGAATCTACCAACAAAACTGCTCAAAAAGAAGAATCAATGAAAAAAAGAAAGAAAAAAAAACCTCACATTGGCCAGAAGAATGGAAAGGTAGAAACAGTGAAATCTTTCCAGAGTTTTCTCCCAATCACAGGTCTACTCTTTGGGGAAAAGCACCGCTGCAGGGATATTCACCTGGAAATGCCTGTTCCCACTGCAGTTCAGCTGGCATTGCTGCCCCACTGAAAGGGAATCAGGTCACTCTGGGAGACACTGCAGTGCAGACTCACCACAGCCAGCCTGGTTAGAGGGAAGAGTGGGAAAGAATGGCAAGAGCATAAAGCTTGTCCCTGCACCTTCTCTACAGCACTGCAGGAAAAGACAGTGCAAGGAGGTGCGGACACATGCTCTCAGTAATGAGGAGATGCAAGATCATGAGGGTAAACAGAAACCAGGACAGTAGGTGGATCTAACACACATAATAAATTCCTGTACAGATAAGCATCAATCTTCACACTAAGGCCATGCCTATTTCATCTTTTATTACCTAAAGTTACATATCTAATGAAATATAAAAATGTACAGGCAGGTCAAAAGCAAACAAACACAATCTCCAGGGACAATGTAAGCATCTACAGCAGACTCTGAACTGCCAGGAAGGTAATTTAAAACAATGGAGGTTAATAAATTATGTGATGCATATGTTATAGTACCCAACTGTATGAACCAGTATACAAGTTTATCCCTGACCTGGGGGTGAACCAGGATAAAAGACAATAAATAAATAAATACACAGAATTAATTTTGAAAATCTGTCCAAGGGTTCTTGTCTCTACTGGAAAAAGACCCCCAAGCTATTGGCTTACCTCACTTTTGTTCTAGAGACGTGAGCATCCAAGGGGGAGAACAAAGCCAGCCCTTCACAATGGGAGCCCAGGGGGCCTCGCTGGGAGACAGCAACACCTCTCCGGTGGGGTGCGCTTGTCTCAGCACGGGCTGCTTCTCAGTGCCCACAGACTCTTCCCTGAAATATTTCCGATTGTCACATTAGTGCAAGGATTTGTCCCTTCATGCACAAGGCCACTGTACCGTTAAATGTCAGTTTGTCAGAACTCCTTAAATAGCTTCCAATTGCTCTGTGATATGCTAAATAACAGTACTGAAGGAAAAACAAAAGAGTAGATGCTACAATAACATCTAGACCAAGCAATTAAATTTTCAATAAAAGCCCAGAGAAAAAATCTTAATGCCTTGCAAAAGGGAAAGGAATAATTAATTGTAAGGTCACTTTTTAAAATACATACTTCACTTTTTATTTTAAGTTTTTTCTTCTCAATTTACTTTCAGATGAATGGACTCTTACATTTCCAAAGCTATGGAATATTCTGTCACAAAGACACGTCTTTTTAGGTTCCACTTCCAACAGCTCAGCCAAATCATGGCAAAATTAATAACTGCTTTAATCTTGTGGTATGCAGCAGTAGATGTTTCACCCATGACTTCTTACCCACACAGAAATTACACCAATGAGGATAATGCTGATTCATGTAAAGGTATACTTCATGCCTTATTCCAGTTGTTATTTCACAGCCAACCCTAGAAATTTTAATTAGAAAAATTAGTCAAAGATAATTTCACATTATTTTGCAGACACATAGAAGATATTTCTTGTTTCAAAATAAATTTAATTTGAATCACATCAGACTGTTGCACACTTCTGGTTTTATACCTGATTTGAATACAAAGTTGAGTATCTTGATGTTTCTAAATTTTCTGTCTAACTCGTGATGCTTAAACTACGCATGACTCAAGAGAGGAGAGTCATATGACAGATTATGTACTGCACACATATTTGCCTTAGCATACATTTACAGTGAGTAGTGATTACATTCACAGTGAGGAGGACTTGGTGCATGAACATAGCACATCTCAATTCTGTCTAAGTCCCTTTCCCTTCCCTTCCCTCGATCTCTTGATCTTCCCTGTTGCAAAGGTTCTCTCTCTTCCATGTTGTCTATTATCTCTTTTATTTTGATATTTATATACTCGGTGAGTTTCTCATGTAAAAGAAAGTATGAGATTTGAAAGTTTTATGAATGATTTCCTTCAGTTGTCATCATGGTTGCAAGGTTCATCTATTTTCCTATGAAGGCCTCAAATTTAACTTTCTTCAAAGATGGTGAAATAGTACTCTATTATATATAAATACCATGTTTTCTTTTTCCATTCATCCATGATTCATTAATGGATGGAATTATAATGAGGTCTGATGATACAAACATTGGTGTGTTTGCATTCCTGTAACATGATGTCTTTAAATCACCATTTTGCATGTAGATTCAACTTTACAACATGAGGAATCAGACACTTCTGAGGGAGTTCTTGCCCCTGAGACTGACAGACAGCAGAGCACTGCTGGGGCTGCAAGCTGCCCTCTTCTCTCTGGTCTACCTGGTGGCCATGCTGGAGAATCTGAGTATCATCCTCCTCACAGTTCTCAACAGCCACCTCCACACCCCCATGTACTTCTTCCTCAGGCGTCTGTCCTGCTTGGACCTGGGTCTCATCTCCACTGTAGTCCCCAAATACATTCTCAACTTCATCATGCTCAGTGACTCCATCTCTTTCTTGGGGTGTGCATGTCAGCTCTTTCTGGTGGTCCTGTTAGCAGGGTCTGAGGTGGGAATCCTGACTGCCATGTCCTATGATCGCTATGTCACCATCTGCCCCCCTGTGCACTATGTGACTATCGTGAGCAAAGGGTGCTGTGTCCAGTGGGTGACTGTTCCTGGCTCAGTGGAGTGGTGTTTCGGATCTTATACTCAGTTGGGACATTCTCCCTGGAATTCTGTGGCTCCAGCAGGATTCACCAGTTTTTCTGTGGTGTCCCTTCCTTACTAGAGCTCAGTTGTTCAGAAGAGCACCATGCTATCAATGTCAGTGTGGCCCTTAGGGTACTCTATGGGTTTTCAGTTTTGGTTTGCACCCTGGTCTCCTATATGTTCATCTTCTCTACCTTGATGAAGATTCCATCCAGGCAGAGCTGGCCCAAAGCCTTCTCCACCTGCATGCCCCACCTAGTGATTGTGGGCAACTTTCTCCTCACTAGTTCTGTTGCTTACTTTAAGCCAGCCTCAAATGCTCCTCCTATTCTAGATTATCTGTGCTTTGTCTTCTACTCTGTGGTATCTCCCACATTGAACCCCATTATCTACTGTCTGAGGAACAGGGACATTCATTCAGCTGTAAGAAAAGTCTTGAGAAATGCGAGAAGTAGACTAAGAATAAGATAACTATCATTGAAACAAATCAGCACATTTCCTTTCTTGTTCCTCTCCTTTCTACCTACTGGGATGATTCCTATTTTGAGGTCAACATACCCTATGGTCTTTTAATGCTGATCTCAGGATGTCAGTTTCAGTAGAATGCAAGTCATTCCCTCAAGTACTTCACTTTACAGTTTTGTGTTAGAAAGAGTATGATGGTTTTTCATTTTTACCTTTGATGAATTTTATTCTTATTCCACCCTTCCATATGCTTTAGAATTATGTGAAGTTCTTGTTCCTTGTAGACATCTCTGACTTTCGCTGTCTTCTGCTAATCTCATATTTTAAAATTTTTCATTGGTGATTACATTTTATTGTAAATTCTGATTTTCACTCTTCAGTGAAAATTATTTTAAATTAAATTTATGATTTATGTATGATATTTTAGTTTTTGTCTTTAATATTATCACAGGTTTTACTTGTTGAATATATTTTGATGTATTCAATATAACAATACATTTAATCTTTGATATCTTTGTTTTTCCTGAAGTTAATTATGTTGCTGAGTGCAGCTATTATTCTCTTTACTGAAAGCTGTTTGTACCCTTTCCTAAGTCTTTTCTCCTAGCTATGCAAATTTCAGCATTATTAATTGGTTTGCATTGCATTTTCACTTGAAATTCATTTTCATTTGAAATTAGAGCCATTATGCATAAGGCTGATACAACTAATGCACTTGGGTGATGCCTATCCCAGAAACTACAAATGACAAGAAGGACAATTATTAAATGTGTTACAGTAGGTTTATACCTGTTGAGGGATTTAGCTCAGTGTCTCAAGTGCTTGCCTGGTAAGGATGAGGTCATAAGTTCAATCCCTGGTGCCAAAAAGAAAGAAAGAAAGAAAGAAAGAAAGAAAGAAAGAAAGAAAGAAAGTAGGTTTATATCTCAGTCCTAAACTCCTGATGGCAAAGAAAGGTAATCAAGAGTTCCTTAGTGAGCTGTGTAGTCAGGGCTAAAGATTGCAAAATATGAGAAAATAGAAATCCACAACCATGCAGTCATGGAATATGGTTGCAGTAGTGTAATTTCACTTTGAATTTTAATAAGAAATAAAAACTTGATCATGTTGTGTAGTAGAAATCTATGTGTATAAATTAACATTATACTCTAATTTAACACATCATTAATGTGATGTTTGCCTCAATCAGTTGGTACACAAAAAATATACAGACCAAAAATATCAGATAATTTACAGAAATCCATTCATAAGTTAACCTTCTATCAATATACTTTAAAACTCTGCCAAATTATCTTGCTGTCAAGTATTTTTTGTTAATAAACTTCTTGCTTTCAAAGGAAAACATCATTTGAAGATTTCTCCTAAAGCAGAACTGGTCTCTCTATTCTGCAGATTGTAAATGATGGGGTCCATGAATGGGGGACCATTGTATAGCACAAGAATATTAACAGATTTTTTCAGAGATCCTTTATTTGTGATCAGATATTGAGCAGAAACCAACCCAGAAATTTAAAAATGAAGAAGAATGGCCAACTGTGGGATACAGGTGGATACAGCTTTGAGATGGACTTCTACTAAACAAATCTTAAGTACTGTTGACAGTATATTCATATATATCATAAATGAAAAGACAAAACATACAAAGCTGACACAAACCCTTCGAGGCCCACAGGCTCAGAAAACTGAAATCTGAAGATGATACCCTCAGAATTTGAGATACATCACAGAAATATTGATGGATCACATTGGACTTTGTGAAGGGAAGCCTGAACATGGTCGCTGTGTGGATAACAGACTAGACCACTTAACTGGCCCATGAGCGCCCTACTGCCTGTGTGCACAAACTCCAGCTAATGAAGAGCCTGTATTGTAGAGGATGGCAAATGGCCACATAGCAGTCATAGGATGTGACTACCAGGAAAGCAATCTCTGAAAATGCAAAGAAAATATGCTAGGAACTTTGAACAGTACATTCTTTGAGTGAAATGGAGTTGCTACCTGTAAAGGAATTAATAATTGATTTGGGGACAATAACTGAGATGCTGTAAAGGTCTATGAGGGACAAATTACTTATAAAAACTACATCAGAGAGTGAAGACTGGATTATCATTACAAATGCAATGATCACAAGGTTTCCATCCAGAGATCCCAGATACATCACTAAGAAAAATAGAATTGAAATACTTGAAGCTCTCTAGAACTTGAGATGTCCATCAGAAGGAATTCTCTGATCATGGTGCATTGTTTATTTTGCTAATAATGTGCAGCCTTTCTGGGGTCACAAACTAAAGTGGTAAGATCCTGCTATGGAACAAAGAAGATATGCCCTCTAATATAGGAGTATAGCTTTTATCTTGGAACTCAGAAGAAAGCAGATGACCAAAATAAGCATTTCTACAAATGCAGATGACAGCATGGGATTGGCATTAGCAAAAAAGCAGACCTGAGAATCAGTGGGACAGAATAGAAGATGCAGACACAAGTACAGGCACACAAAACCACCTTATCTTGAACGAGGGAGTCAAGCATGCTCACTGTAAGAAAGATAGCGTCTTAGTACTCAGGAGGCTGAGGGAGGAGGATGGTTCGGAGTTCAAGACCAGCCTCGGCTACAAAGTGAGCCCAAGGTCAGCCTGAACTGCATAGCGAGACCCTGTCTCAAAAAGACAGAAAAAAAAAAAAAAGAAGAAAGATAACACCTTTAAAAAATGTTGCTGGAAAAACTGGCTTTCCACATGGCAAAGAGAACAACTAGACCATTATCTTATGCATTAAACTAAATTCAAAATGAATCAAAGATTTAAGTATTAAAACAGAGACACTAAATATACTGTAAGAGAATATAGGTAGAAATCTTGAAGACATCGGTGTAGGCAGAGAGTTCATGAACAAAACTCAGACTGCCTGATAAGCAAAACAAAGAATCAACAAATTGGATCTCGTCTTATTGAAATGCCTTTTCACAACAAAAGAAATCACCAACAAAGTGAAACACAACCTACAGAGTGAGAAAAAATTATAGTCATTTGTCCCTCAGACAAAGAACTTATATCTAGAACATATAAAGGGTTTTTTAAAAAATCAGGTGTCCAAAATTCAAAGACCTAATCCAAAAATAGGCATCTGAGATGAGTATACGCTTCTTATATGAAGAAATACAAATGGCAAATAAATACAATTAAAATGTTCAGCGTCATTGGTCATTTGAGAGATGCAAATTAAAACAAAATGAGATTCTATCTAACTCCAGAAAGAATGGCTATCATCAAGAAAACAACCAATAACAAAAATCCTGGCAGGGGCTGTGGGAAATAGAACCCTTCACAGTTGGTTAGAGCGCAGACTGGGGCAATTACTGTGGAAATTAGTGTGGAGATTTCTTTAAAATCTATCATTATAGGTCCCATTCAACCTAGCTATTCTCTTTCTGGGTATCTTCCCAAAAGAATTAAGAAGAGTGTATCACAGTGATATATATGCACCCATGTTTATAGCAGCACAATTGGTAAGAGCTAAATCTTGGAAACAACCCAAATACCTATAAAGTGAAGAATGGATAAAATGATGTAGTTCTTTTACATAATGGAATACTATTCAACCATAAAGAAAGATATACTTGAGCTTTTTTATAACTAAATATATGCAACTTGAGAGCACACTTGTAAGTGAAGTAAACCAGACCCACATGTGTAAACATCATATTGTCTCACTAGTGTAAGAATATGAAAGAGTAAACAAGATCTAATATATACAATAGATACTGTGAATAGCAAAGAAACTGATCAAAAGAAAAGAAAAAGACTGTGATGGGAAAGGGGAAAGGAAGGAAGGCAAAAGAAAATATCATATATACACATGAGATGGTTAAGATAATTGTACAGCTGATTTCTCTTTATTCATTGAGGGGAAAGCTTTGTGTTAGTAATTTTCTGGACAATGTTTCACACCTATATTTTGTACTCTGAAAAATTACTGGAAATATAATAACATGCATGTGTTGGCTATTGTTACTCTCCTATTATCCTGTTTTGAAATGATCTTATACTGTTACTTATTGCTTTTTCCTTTTAAAATAAAATTTTTAAAAATGCGTATGAAATAAATCATGTTACCTAACTTTGTGTAAACCTGAGTTGTCAGTCTCTTTTAATTGAAGGACAAAAGGAGGAATGTAGGACAGTGTTTATGGGGAATAATGAGATGAAAAAAACTCTTGTATACCAAAAGGGGCACAAAGTCCAGTCATGCTTTGGGCTGTTGCAAAGGGAATGATTCCAACAAATAAAACTTGTTATCAGGGCATATCTGCAGGTCTGGAGGTAGGAGGGCTATAAAAGCCCAGCCTAACATATCCTGGAGGGCAGTTTTCTCCCTCGAGGTTAGAGTCCTTGTCTCTGTATTCTCATCCCAAGATGTTATACTTTTTCTTGAATTTTCCATCGTATCTCTAAGTTTTGCTTAGTTGTTCGAATTCTTTCTCAGGGTGAGCTATTTGATTTTTATTTACACTTCTAAGTCAAAAGGCTGCTTTTCTACTTGATTAACTCTTCCATGAGATGCTATCTGAGACTTCCCTAACTGCCTACTTAAATTCATTAAGCAAAGCTATTAAAAGGCACGTATGTTTTGCATATGTTTACTTCTGAAATCTGGTGAGATATATTAGTTTTAACATGCAAAATCTTAAAGTTCTACTGATTTAAATATTATAAGTGAGTACCAGACTCTAGCATCTCTCACTTACTGAGTCACAATTAGAACTATTTCTCAAAATATCTCTTCAAACTGGATGAAAACATTTCGTGGCCTTTTCTATTTCTTTCAGGGCAACGTGATCTCATCATTGCTAAGTTTCAGACAGCCCGTGGAGTGGCAGCTGGCTTTGAACATTTCACAACTTCTACTTGTTCTCCTCATTCTCTAGGGAACTCCAATGATTTCTGACTGTCTGCTGCTCCAAAGTTTCCAGAATTAGTACATTGCTCTTATATTCCATAGGAGGTTATAACTGCACAGCATACTTCCAAATTTAGTTGCATAGTTCCCCAAGAGTATCTTTAATTGTACCACTTCACTTTCATGAAATTTTGTGGTTAGTCTTTTCCTGCATTCAAACAACTGTTTTGTCCTAGAAAATATAGCTGAAGAATGTTCCAACTGTGTTGCCTGTAGTGGTTCATTATCTAAGAAACTTTTCCATCACTATGTAGCAAATAGTTTAACAAGTTAATTTATGAGTAAGGCAGCTCATTAGGTGAAGAGCCCAGATAGAGTTGGGTAATGAGCCATGCTGATGGAAATATAATAAGAATCATGACCTAGGACTTTGGAGGAAGAATGATTTTCCCTTTGTAATTTCCCTAAACTTTGCTTCCATTCTCCTCCCTTAAGGGCTGGGAAACTAGCTCAGTGACCTAAGCACCTGGCAAGCGTGAGGTCATGAGTTCAATCTGTGTGCCAGGAAAAAAAAAAAAAACTTAACCACCATTCTCTTCCCTTTCCTTTCCTTTTTCTGTGCTTTGCTTCCCTTCCCTTCCTTGCCTCAGGCAACATCTCATGAAGCCACTTCCTCCTAAAGAGAGGTGCAGCCATCCTCTACTAAGTTCCTGAGTTCAGAGGAAAGTATACCGGAAAATACCAATTACTTTCTTAGATCCCAGTTTACTCTGAATGCGATGTAAAGGTCTGGGTTAGACAGCCTGCGTTCCTAAGGGTCAGCTTTTTTTATGTCACTGAGCTACCTAAGATTGATACCCAGTGGACCATTAAGCAACTCCTATGCCCTGCTTACCTGTAAGTAACTCCAGCTTGAGAGGCCTCAGTAGCAACCCGGTCAGGGCTCCTCCTGGAAATCCAGGATCTCTGCTCCTTATTTCCAATGAAAACTCCCCTAGCCTCCTTTGGTTCACAACTTCATAATTCAGTGTTAGAAAAACTATTAACTTCATACATATAGTAAAAATTATTGCTTTGTTTTTTACCAATTTATGCATCATATATCTTTAGATACCGTTTTTAAAGATGAATACTAGCAAATTAACAGAAATAAGGGTTCAGAAGTAGCTATGTTAATAATCTTGCAGTGAGGCAAGGTTTTATTTATTCTAAAATACAGTAATAGGAATAACATCTAATTTATATGACTTTATTTTTTATTTTATTTTAAAGGGAAAAAATAAAGCCAAACTTCAAAACAAGATAATTACAGGTAAGCAATGGTTAATATATTGTATATTGTTGTCTTTAAATTACTTACTCAGAATACAAGGCATCTGCATTTAATTGTCCAAACAATATTAGCACAAACCTTTCTTTTCAATGAAGAGAAATTAGTAGTATAAGTATCTTAACTATCTCTATATATATGTATATATATACATACATACATATATTGTTTCAGCTTCTCACGTTAGCGATACAATATGATGTTTACACATGGGAGTCTGATTTATTTCACGTGTGAGTATAGTCTCTATTTGCATCCACTTACCTAAAACAGTCTCAAATTTCTCTTTCTTTATGACTGACTACACTCACTGTGGGGAGTTAGTGCGAGTGTATAACACATCTCAATTCTCTTTTCATCTCCTTCCCTTCTCCACCCTCTCCTTCCATCTCTTCATCCTCTTTGCCTCAGAAAAGATCTCCCTGTTTCTATTACATGTTTCATTGTGGTCCTCACTTATATTTTGGATTTCTCATGTAAGAGAAATCATATGTTGCTTAAGCTTGGGTATCCGCTTTGTTTCACTTTAATATTATGGGCTCAAGGTGCATCCATTCCTAAAAATGAATCAAGTTTATCTTTCCTTCTGGCAGAGTAATACTCCCTTGTGTGTAAGGACCACATTTTCTTTATACATGCATCTGTCAATGGACATACAGGCAGCTTCCAAGATTGACCGTTTATGAATTCTGCTGCTAAAAATATGGGCGTGCACGGATCAGTGTAATATTAGGATTTAAACGCTTTTGGGAAGAGACCTAGAAGGGGGTTACCTGGGTTACATGGGATTTCTCTTTTTAGTTTTGGAGCAATCTTCATGCTGACTTCCATAGCAGTTGTGCTAGTTTGTGTTCTGTTAACGTGTCTTTTTAAATTTTTACTTTCATTGGTGCATATTTTCAGAGCAAATTAATAACATTAACTATGTGGAGTTGGTTAACATACACATACACAACACTGAATCCTGTCTCATTTTTGGTAAAATTGTGGCAATTTCCCTTTTGCTTTCTTTTCTTTCCTTTTTGCTTCATAGCTCTATGATTTTAAAGGAAATCCTTGCAATGTTGATGCAGTTCACACTTTGGATGTTGGAGTACATGATTCTGTGGTAATACTTGTGATGGCTGAAATATCAGAGGACGATTTCTGCTCTCCTATTTAAGGGTGACTCATAGGCAGTGGCAGCTAAGAAGCCATGCAGGCAGGACACAATCCCTGCAGTTCCTGTGCATACACTTCTGCTGCTCCCCTCTGTTCTTGTCTTCGAGCTGAGAGGAGAGCACGCTGACCCTCACCCACAGCCCGCAGGGAAACTATGTGCTGCTCCCCAGCTGGAGACGCCCTTCCAGGCTCCAGGCTGATGAAACCCTAATCCCTCTCACCAGGGAGATCTCTGCCCTTGGTTTTCCCTGTGGCCTGGCCACTGGGAGCAATAGACACCTTAAAAGGTACAGAATTTGGTGTTTATTCACAGTGAAGATGCTGTGTTAGGCGGTGACATAGCAATAAATTTTCTTCTCTTCTTTATTAAGAAACAGAGGTGAATACGTTGCCATACATGGCTTTGCTGAAAAGATACATTTAATGAATATTTAAGTAAAAAGAATAGCTTTTTAAGTTAACAAGATAGAACACAGCATGTGAGTACACTCAGAGACAACCTCCCGTGTTACTCTGCAGGGCAGGAGGGGAGGGCCAGCAACTGCGCAGAGGTACTGCCACGATTCGGGCAGCTGCAGGGCGAGGCAGGGTCCTAGGAGCGTCACGCGGTCTTCAGGTACAGAAGAAGCTGTAAATTCAAACTGGAAGACCAGTAAAGGTCTGTATGGTTTGCATTCTACAATTATTACAATTGTGCTGGAACTTATTTTCTCTCTTTCATTATTTATTAAAGCTTTGTGATGCAGAATAACATGAAATCCCATTGTTAATTGCAGAATTACATCATTCTGATCTTTCATAGAAGATTCTGACATCAATTTGATTCTGTTTACATCTGTTTGTATTACTTTCAAATAATCAATAGATCTTTCTTTTGTAATGACAAGAAAGAAGGCTATGGTATACACTTTTCATACTAGCACTGGATCTTTGGTTTTATGAATAAAATATTTGTGCTTATTTTTCTTAAGAATTAGGAAAAATTGAAAAAAATTTTTAATAATTAGTTCAGCATATTAACTATTTTCTTAAATTATAAATTACATTGCTATATCTTAAAATCTTTTGAGTTGTAGAACAAATTTTAAAAAGTACAACTTAGTTTTTATATTCATAGAGATATAGCAAAACATTTAATGCCACTCAGAAAAATTAAAATACGACCATATTTACGCTGCTCAGTGGTCAGAACATGGCACTCATGATGTCTAAGATCCGTAGCTTC
>RJWT010040626.1:0-12457 GCA_004365215.1 Cuniculus paca
TTTATTTTGTACCTGATAAAGAGTAGACTAAGCACTATTTTGGTGCTTGAGATACTTTAGCTAAACAGAAAAATACATCTGTTCTCATGTATAATGTGTATTTTAGAAAAAAGAAAAGCTATAATAGTATAATTTTAAAAAGCAGATTATTTAGTAAACTCATAATTGATATAAAAAGAATACCACTAGAGGAATGAGAAATGTTATAAGGGGAGAAGACTGAATTGCAATTTTTAAAGAGTATTTAATGTAGGCCTGATTTAAGAGGGTGACTTTTGAACTTGAAATCAGGTGAACGAGGTAAAATAATTCACACAGGTTCTGAGGATGAAGTTTCAGATGAAGTAAATAGCCAGTGTAGCATCCCAAGCGTGCGTAGTGTCTTGAAGGAAAAGGAAGAGAGTGTGCCTGAAGAAATGTGAGGAGGAAAGCAGTATAAGAGTAGACAAAATGGGGAGACCAAGTAATAAGTAAACTTTCAGGTTATTTAAAGATTTGAGCTGTTATTTTGTGTAACACTGGGGAGTCATTGCTGGGTTTTGAATAGAGTAGTGGTATGATCTTATTAATGTTAAAGGAATTGCTTTGGCTGCTCTGTTGAGAATTCTGTATAGAAAGGCAAATGTGGAATCATGATAATCAGGTAAGAGACTGTTAGGGTAAGGTTAGCAACATAGAGAAAGTGAGAAGTAGTTTAGATAAACAGATTGAGATAAATTTTGGTCATAGTAAGTTGGAGATTTCTAATATTCACTTGGATATTACTGAACAGGCAGAGTTTTCTGTTACTGGATGAGGTCTATGAGCTGTAACTTTGTAAGTCATTGCCATATTGATGGTCTTTAAAGTAGTGAGACTGCATATCACCTGACCAGTGAGTTTAAATAAGAGAAATGTGTGAGTCTCTTTAGCATTAAGAAGGAAGAGGGAAAAGGTGAAATCAGCAGAGAAAACTAGAAGAAATGAAGGAAGAAAACCAAGAAAATGGAGTATTTTTGAACCCAAATAAAGTGTTTAAAGGAGTGAGGAGTGTCAACTGTGTTATTCAATAAAGGTTAAATAAGGTAAAGAGAATTAACTATGGCTTTAGCAAATTAAAGGTATTCATCCTGATATGATCAGTTTTGAGCCGGGCGTGGTGGCGCACGCCTGTAATCCCAGCACTTGGGAGGCTGAGATAGGAGGATCATTGTGAGTTCGAGACCGGCCTGGGCTGCAAAGTAAGTTCAAGGCCAGCCTGAACGGCATAGTGAGAACCTGTCTCAAAAAGACAAGGGCCGGGAATTTGGCTCAGTGGCATAAGCACCTGCCTGGCAAGTGCGAGGTTGTGAGTTCAATCCCTGGTGCTGCAAAAAAAAAAACAAAAACAGTTTTGGTCAAAAGATGATAGCAAAAACTTAACTGAAATAGAAATTAGAGATCATGAAACAAGAAATTGGAAATAGTACAGAAAACTCGGAGTAATTGCTAAAAAGGGAGGAAAGAAATGAGATGTAGCTGGTTCAGAAAGAATCAGTAAAAAAGTATTTACTTTTTTTTTTTTTTGTCGTTTTGAGACAGGGTCTCGCTATGCAGTTCAGGCTGGCCTTGAGCTCACTTTGTAGCCCAGGCTGGTCTTGAACGTGCAACGATCCTCCTGCGTCAGCCTCCTGAATGTTGGGATTGCAGGCATGTGCCACCACACCTGACTTACATACTTATTTTTAAAATGGATGAAATAGCAGCATACTTACTGTATGCTAATACAAGCAGTCAAATAGAATGGAAAAAATTAATGATACTCGTGTGAGAATTGCTGTAACAGGTTCAAATGAGTAAGGTGTGAGATTTCACTATGAAGTAGTGTTATTAACATCTTGTATACAATTAAAAAATTAGAACTGTTATCATTTTTAGATTAAAATTTTCAGTCATCTTTGACTTTTCCTTCAGTTGCTTTAGTAAAGATAGAAAGCAGACTAAATAGATCAAAAGTCATGTGTTTGGACGCAGGCATCCCAGTAAACAAGATATCTAAATATCTGAAATCAAAAATCTGAAGTCAAAAAAATTAAGCTCCTTACTATACAGAATATTAATAAAACAGACAAAATAGTCATTGTTAGTGACTTAATGGTAAGTGCAGATAATGAAAATTGTCTTTTTTATTGAAAAATGTTTAGTTCCCTTTGCTTTCCTTTTCTTAAAGGCGTAGCTAGTTTGAACCAGAGTGCACTGAGCCGTCCAATGCAAAGGAAATTGGTGACACTTGTAAACTGTCAACTGGTGGAAGAAGAAGGTCGAGTCAGAGCCATGCGAGCAGCCCGGTCACTTGGAGAAAGAACAGTAACAGAACTGATATTACAGCACCAGAATCCTCAGCAGTTATCTGCCAATCTGTGGGCTGCTGTCAGGGCTCGAGGATGCCAGTTTCTAGGGCCAGGTAAGATAGACCACCATCTCAGCTTTGTTATTGGTTATCAGGAATTTGAGATGGCAAATTTCTACAGTAAACTAAAAATCCTGAGAACTCATTCATATTTATGCCCACATATTTAGGCATAGAGATGAGTCTCTTTTGTTAGTCATAATCTGTATTATAGATCATCCCTCAGTGTTTTAGAACAAATTTCTCATTTAATTCTTAGCCATTGTTGAGATGGGAGACATAGCTACAACTGTTAAAATTGTAAGTCTGAACTAGAAAGAGATGTAAGACTGCGCAGGTAGTAACTACTCAAGAAAAGGTAAACCTTTTTTTTTTCTGTCTAGGGGGGTAAAAAAACTCTTGACTGTTTTTAGAACTTAGGAAACATAAAAATTAATTGAAACAACAATTACCAGAGGATGATTCTTTTATGGTTAGTACTACCTGTGTTCTTTTTTTAAAACTCATTTCTATTGGGCTGGAGATGTTGCTTAGTAGCATGTTTGTGTAACTTGCACAAGACCCTAGCTTTGATCCTCAGCCTGGACTATATAGCTAGTTAAGGCCAGCCTAGACTACTTGTGCGACCTGTCTCAAGAAACAGCCCAAGCCAGGCCTGGCGGTACACACCTGTAATCCCGGCACTTGGAGGCTGACACGAGATTTACTGCAAGTTCATGGCCAGCCTGAACTACATGGGAAGACCCTGGCTCCAAAAAAACCAATAAATAAATACATATATAAAATTTCAAAAAATTTACTGAGAATCTTAAAAATTAATGGAAATAATTTCCTGTATATTCTTTTCAACACACTCACCAGTTTTTAAGATTTTGCCTTGTTATTCTTACTTTTTTGAACCATTTGAGAGTACTATTACATATTTTATGTGCCTTTACCCTCAGTAGTTCAGCATTTCTTAAAAACAAGAATACTCACGTAATAATAGCACTTTCATCAAGTTCACAGAATTTGCCATTGATACAGTATTACAGTTGTAGCTTTATACATTTGAACAAATGTCTTTTATGACATTTTCTTCTAGTGTAACATGCAGTGAGTTACTTACTGTATTTGTCATTTCTCTTTTTAGTCATACTAAAACCATTTTCAGCCTTTCTTTGTCTTCCATAACATTGATGTTCTTGAAGAATATAGGCCGTTTATTTTACAGACTGTTTCTTGATTTAGGTTTGTCTGATGTTCCATCATGAGTTGATTCAGATTATATTATACAACATTAGGTATTTTAGATATCGCATCTTTAGTT
This sequence comes from Cuniculus paca, assembly GCA_004365215.1. Taxonomy (NCBI): domain Eukaryota; kingdom Metazoa; phylum Chordata; class Mammalia; order Rodentia; family Cuniculidae; genus Cuniculus; species Cuniculus paca. The sequence continues at coordinate 3,678 of RJWT010040626.1, forward strand.
ATTGCATCCAGAGGCTCATGTCATTTTAAAATTACATATGAAATATGAGCTGGGGCATGGCTCAGTGGTAGAGTACTTTCCTTCTATGTGCGGGTCCCTGCATTGCTTTCCCCAGCTCTGAAAAACAAATAAAAATTTTAAAAATTAAAGATAAAATATTTTCTGACAGGCAGAGTAACAATCAGTGTCTGTCTGTCTGTCTTTCTCTCTCTCTCTCTTTGTTTCTTTCTCTCTTTCAACAGTCTCGCTTTTGTAGTTTAGACTGGCCTGGACTCACTAGCCCAGGGTAGCCTCAAACTCATGGTGATCATCCTGCCTCAGCCTCCCGAGTGCTGGGATGACAGGCATGTGCCACAACGCCCAGCTCAGAGTAACAATCTTATGCATAGCCTACTTTTTGTCTTTTGCTGCATGTTATTGTCAGAGTAGTTTTGTGTGTTCTGTGAGTTACTCTTTCACCTTAATATTATTATCTCTTGTTTACGTACAGAAGATTAAACTTTATATATTATATTAACTTGTGTTCATTGGTTATTTAGGAAGAAATATGTTTTCTTCTGCTTCATTAGTTTTTATATAACTTTCAGAAACTATATTCTCTTTTTGTGCTAATTAGCACAAAAAGAGATTGTGGGTAACAAACTCTCACAAATTAATATCCAAGCATACCTTTGACAGACGTGATCTGCAGGACGATGTGCTCATATTCCTTTAATATTTCTAGCTATGCAAGAAGAGGCCTTGAAGCTCGTGTTGCTAGCATTAGAAGATGGTTCTGCTCTCTCACGGAAAGTTCTGGTACTTTTTGTTGTGCAAAGACTAGAACCAAGATTTCCTCAGGCGTCAAAAACAAGTATTGGTCATGTTGTGCAACTACTGTATCGAGCTTCGTGTTTTAAGGTAAGCATTAAGCAATTATCTGAAGATTACCTGCCTATATGTGAGGCACTGGACAGAATATAAGGAAATAGTTTGATAAACTTAAGCCTCTTATCAGAAAAAATTATAAAATTGGATAGTGAAAGTGGACTAAAAAAACCTTACTTATTTGTCATCTTAAAACAGAAGCAGAGCCAGACATGCAAGTTCATGCCCACCCTAGGTAATTTATAGAATCTTTGTCTTGAAATAAAAAATGGGCTAGGGATGTCTGCAGAGGTCCTGGGTTCACTCCCCAGTACCACCACCACAAAAAAAAAAAAAAAAAAAAAAGCAGGAGTGGGAAGAAGAAACTGTATTTTTCTTCATTAGATTTGGTAAACTTTGTAACCCTTTTTTTTTTTTTTCTTTTGGTAACCCATTATTTTTATGTAATTGTAGTGATTAAAGCCTTTAACCTAAAAGTGGCCTGTGTGTTTTAGAGATGACAAGAAAGTGAAATTTGAAGGGATTGACCCACTCTGCATTCTGTGTAGGGTTTGTGTTTGTTTTGTTGCTGTTCTTGTTGTTTGGGGAAAGAATACAATATTTTAAAGCATAGTGGCATTGTCCAGCAGGCCTTAGTAGTGAAATGTACTAAGAGAAGTAGAAAACACGTCAAATCCTTGAAGTTTCTATATATAAGAATGTAGGTTATCGGCCAGTTCTTGAGATAGACACAAGTACTTGGAAATAGAAAGATCCCTTGGCTTCTGTGAAAGTAAAACATCTAAATTTGAAACCAAAACACTATTTAGGCTTTTTTCTCATTTTAAAGCCCCAAAAGCAAAAATAATACAAACCAAAAGAAAAAAGTTTCCTTTCCAGACTGCTCAGTTTTAGATAACAGGTAATTGATGATGGAAATGTGTTTAAATGGATTCACTTAACTATACTTAATGAGGCTTGGTTACTATCTATCTGATAGTCCGAGTGCTTGATTTCATGTCTTTAGGGAGGCAACAATTGAAATGAATCTGATTCCTCGAACATGTTTTTGGCTAAGCTGCCAAATTACGCAGATCATTTGTCGTCCTGAAATGACTGACAGGTTTTCACTGTGCATCACTGATATAATGGGTTTTTTTCTTACAGATTTCATACTAATTTGTGGTTTATGATTATCATACACTTATACCTGGTACTGGTATATCTGCCACTTGAATAACAGTAGTTTAGAAAGTTACTTCAGTTTTATGTTCTCATTTCATGCATATTGCCAAATTAAGATGTTAAAGCACAATGTTCGAATGAATGAAGTAATATATTGACTTAACTGCCAAAGGTTCTCACTTGGGTGACTTTTAGCAAGGTCACCATTGTCCAAGATTTACTCATCTTCATCAATTCAGAATGAATTTTGTGTATAGTATGGAGGTCAAACTTATTGTGTCAGTTTGATCAACTCGGGAGCCATCAGGAGCATTGGTAAAGTATACTTCTGGAAGAGTATAATTAGTTACATCATAGAAGTATGGCTTTGGGTACTGTATCTGGTCCCTTACCCCTTCCTTTTTGGCTTGTTGCCTTTCCCTGCTCCAGCTAAGCATCTTTGGTCTACCACACCTTTCTGCAGTGATGGTTCTGCCTTTGAGTCTGTTGATCATGGACTGAATCCCCTGACACTGTGAGCTAAATTAAATATTCCATTAAATTTCAGGTGTCAGGTATTGTGTCCCAGCAACAGAAAGCTGACTAACACATACAATAAGTTTTTTGTTCCAGATCAGAATCACCCTAAGATTACATACAAAAGGTTGTCAGTTTTATTAATTTATAATGAGATTATCAGTTTTGTTAATTCGTAATGAGAATTGTGATTCCTATCTCCTAGAACCAGAGATACTTGTTAAGCAAGTGCTCTATAACTGAGCTACACCCCTATCCCCTGAGAAGTGCAATTCTTAAGTGCTTTGGATTCTCACAAGTATTGTCCTGTAAAGCATATCAAGCCTAAGTATGGAATCAGAACAAGAGGAAGTAATGATTTTCATGTTCAGTGCAGTAGTTCTCAACGGAAAGTACGTATCAGAATCATCTATGGAGCTTTTAAAAATACACAGTCATGGGACCCTGGAGATTCTGACTGAGCTTAGCTGAAGTGGAACTTTAACGTTTATATGACTTTTTATTATCTTTGGGGATTCTGATGCAGTGGACCTAAGATTGTGTCTTTTAAAGCTTCACAGTTGGTTTTGATGCACATTAGTTCATTAATAGGTTTTGTTAGCCACCTGTGTCCTTCACTAGTTCAGTGGTTATGCTGCTTGGGGGTACTCTATGTCCTATCATGCTGAGTGCTACTACCTACGTGATTTTGTTTTTTCTACTATTAGGGTTGATACTTACTTTTGTTTTTTTGTGTGTGGGTTTTTTTTTAAGTAGGTTATGGTAGAATATAAATTACTCATACTCTACTCTCCCCTCTCCTTTTTTCCCCAATAATAGGGATTGAATCTAGTGCCTTTGAACGGAGCTTTATCCCCCATCTTTTTGCATTTTAAGATAGGTCTTGTTAAGTCGTCATATTGCCCAGTCTGGGTTCTAACTTGTGATCCTCCTGCATCAGCCTCCCAGAGTGCTGGAATTGCAGGCATGCACTGCAATACCCAGTTTCTATTCTTTCTTAAATATCTGCAGTTTTATTGATCAAATTTTGAGTGTCCCAAACTCTTCTCTGATGTATTTATGGATTCTCAAAGAGAACTATGAACTATATGGTAACTTGGTTTCCCTCATATTCATGTTCTTGGAGGCATATTACTGTTGTCTGATATACCAACAACAGCAACGAAAGCAGCCAATGAAGTGGTTTGTGATTATTTTCCAAGTTTTGAATAGTTTGCCTCATTTGTACAATCTTTTTCAGAACCTTGACTAGTCTTACATGTTTTAAATCACAGCGAAGTTTTGATTATCACTAGTCATTAACAAGTTTTAATGGTACAGGAATAAATGTGTACCAGTTATTTGTGGAAATTATACATCCATATACTTGCACACTTGGATTATTAGAAAACTTCAGTAGTTCAGTTCATATGACTATGGAATAACTTGTATCACTTTTTAATTTATTTAAACCAAGTAGAGCTTAAACTTTCTGTTATGGCAGAATATTCTTAATTATCATGTGGTAGTGCTAACATGTGTCTACCCATTGATTGAATTTCCTTGATTTTTTTTTTTTTTTGGTGATGCTAGAGATGAAACCTAGGGCTTTGCTGTGAGGCAAGCACTGTACCAATGAACTATGTGGCTGGAATTCTTGCTTACCTATCTTTATCAAGCCTCTGCTGCTACCGATATGGTGTTTATTGAAATGTAAATCCGATTATATCACTTTTCTGCTTAAAAGTCCTCAGTGGCTTTTCGTTCTCATCAGGATGTTTCTTACTGTAATATCTAGTTAAAGACCTTCTAGGACTTTTACCTGGCTTATATCTTGCTTTGACTGTGTCTTCTCCTCTTGTATGTTTCTATTTTACAGGTTGCTACTCTTTAGAATTCTGTTCCTTGCTGTAGTTCATGTTGATGTAGTTTATGTAGTCTTCAGCTGGGAGAAGCCTTTTCTGAAATCTCTTTCCTCTCTTTGCCAGATTTAATTGCCTTTCTTCTTTGTTGCCATAGAGCCTTATAATTGCACTCTTACTATAATTTTCTGTTTACTAGTCTCTTCCTCAGCAGCTGCTAAATTCATTGAGGACGAGGACTGTGTGTTTAGTTATGTAAGTTCTATTTTGTTCAAAAAAGAGTTTGTGGTTTAAGCATTATGTTTGTGTGATGTCTTACATGAAGTATGTGCCCTCTTATTCCCCCCCAAAAAGCAAATTAATTGGCTTAGGAGAAAAAGAGTAAATCAATTCTGATGAGTTTTCTTTTTCTTATTTTTTTATTTTTTAATTTTTAGGTTACCAAAAGGGACGAAGACTCTTCCCTGATGCAGCTAAAGGAGGAATTTCGGAGTTATGAGGCACTACGCAGAGAACATGATGCCCAAATTGTTCATATTGCTATGGAAGCAGGACTCCGTATTTCACCTGAGCAGTGGTCTTCACTCTTATATGGTGACTTGGCTCATAAATCACACATGCAGTCTATCATTGATAAGGTTTGTGAAATTAGAGATGCTGATTTTACACCATTGTTGTTACTTTGAAATGTATTGGAATACAGATTCTCCTTTACCTAAATCCTGGTAAATTCATCTGTATTGAAAATGCATTTAATGTATTTAACCTACCAAACATATAACTGCAGCATTGTACACCATAGCATATTGATTGTTTTCCCTCATGATCCACATGACTAAGTGCTACAGCTCAGTACCAGTACCTGGCATTTTAAGAGTATCATATGGCATATCACTAGTCTGGAAAAAGTCAAATTAAAACTCTGAAGTACTATTTTTACTGAGTAAATTTTGTTGCCACCATTGTTTGTTTTGTTTTGTTTGGTACCGGGAATCAAACACAATCTTGCCCTTGCCAGGCAGGCGGGTATGCCACTGAGCTAAATCCCTGGCTCTGTTTTCCACCATTATAAGAATAAAAAAATTCCTAAGTCAGACCATTTTAAGTCAAGGACTGTTTGTGTTTTAAAGAACTAAAGAGACAAACAGTAGGAGAGTTCTGTGTTTTTAAATATGAAACTATTTCAAATTAACTTTTTTTCTACTTTTTTTTTTTGAGTCAGTCTTGCTAGGTAGTTCAGATTGGTCTTGAACTCACTGTGTAGTCCAGGATGACCTTGAGCTCACAGCAATTCTCTTAGCCTCTCAAATGCTGAGATTACAGACATGCACCACCACACCTGGTCTATCTAGCTATCTACCTATCATACAGATAGGTAGATATCATAAAGATATCAGATCTTTTGAAAGCATTTGAATGTGTATTTGAAAGAACCAGAGTAAAATAATTCTCTTTTCTGTTTGTTAGCTGCAGTCTCCAGAATCATTTGCAAAGAGTGTCCAGGAATTGACAATTGATATCTACCTATCAAAAACATACCTGTTTTTGAGACAGGATCTTGCTATGTAGTTCAGGCTAGCTTTGAACTCACTGTGTATCCCAGACTGGCATCAAACTCGCAGCAATCCTCCTTCCTCCACCTTCTGAGTTCTAAGATTACAGACTTTTTTTTATGGCTTTTTAACTTATAAAATTAAGGGCTGTAACAGGGACTCAGATATAAGATATTACCATAAAAATAGGTGGTGTACAAATGTCTCAAGTTTATCTGTATTCTGATTCCAGAGAATCAATGGTTTATAAATGTTTTCTAAGTGTCTGATGATGAGTTTCATAGGGCAGATTCTGAGGTGAAAATTTAGTTCATCATTGATATTGTTTCTGTGAAATCTGAAGACACTTGAAACCTATTACATAGCTGATCTTTTGAAAGCATTTGAATGTGTATTTGAAAGAACCAGAGTAAAATAATTCTCTTTTCTGTTTGTTAGCTGCAGTCTCCAGAATCATTTGCAAAGAGTGTCCAGGAATTGACAATTGTTTTGCAACGAACAGGTGACCCAGCTAATTTAAATAGACTGAGGCCTCATTTAGAGCTGCTTGCAAACATAGACCCTAATCCAGGTATGTGGGGTAGTGGTCACATGCTTGTACTTTGTCTGCCTTTGAGATAAGTACCACAAAAAATTACTGCTAACACCTTTTTCCTTTTCTTCATCCCCTTGACATTTATTTTAGATGCTGTTTCACCAACTTGGGAGCAGCTAGAGAATGCAATGGTAGCTGTTAAAACAGTGGTTCATGGCCTTGTGGACTTCATACAAAATTATAGTAGAAAAGGCCATGAGACACCTCAGGTAGGTACATTTATTGCACTTTTGACTGCTGTTATCTCTAACAGTTTCACCCTGTACATCTTAACAACCCATTTGGTTAATAGACTTCTGTTTTTTTTTTTTTCTTTTGGTACCAAAGATTGAACTCATGACCTCATGCTTGCCAGGCAGGTGCTGTGCCACTGAGTTATATCCCTGGCCCCAATAGACTTTTTTTTTTGGAATCAGAAATCAAACTCAGGACCTCACACTTGCAAGGCAGGTGCCATGCCGCTGAGCTATACCCCTGGCTCCTATTAACAGTTTCTTTATGAGACTCTTTTTCTCTCATGAGATTGGTTTGGTTTGCTTTATTTTGGTTTTGTGTGATGTTAGGGATTGAGACCAAGGCCTTGCACATGCTAGGCAAGCACTCTTCCGCTGAGCTACGTCCTCTTCCCTCTCAGAAGTTTTTATCGTCTCTGTTCTTTTGGAAGAAACTCAATTTTTAGTGTAGCTACCTGATAAGCATTTAATAGTACAGCAAAGTTTAGAGGGTATCTTGGATATGAGTTCACTAAATTTTAAAATGGTTTTGACACGTTTAGGTTATTGATTCCTTCCAAATATTTTGTCCAGTTCTTTTCTTCTGTGGGAAATGGTCACTTTTTCCCCGCTTTTATCATCTCCCAAATAAATTTCATTTTATAAAATGTATGGAATTTGAATTTTCAAGATATTTTCGTTCTTCACAAGAAGTTAAAATAAATCCTTCATTCTAATAATAACTTTCATTTATTAAATTATTGATGGTCAGTTACTATGTATAGTACTCGACATAAAATTATTTCTAATCCTCACAACTATCTGCAAGGTAGTTGCTATTTATAAGTTGTAATTTACAGAAGTTAAATAATCGTAGATGTTATTTAACCTGTTTAAAGTAATAAAGCGGGGAGTAAATCTGCTACAGAGTCTGTAATCTTTTCACTCTTCTATCCATTAGACATTATAATACTCAAATATGATGTTTTCATTGTATTAGGGTCACATAAATAATATCTTAAATTTTAATGTAAATTAATGGCAGTTATGATTTTTTTAATAATTCTATCTCATTATTTGTGTGAATTAAACATCTGAAGCCTGATAATTGAGTTATACCTCCAAGCTGGCTAATGATTTAGTAATTTTTCACTTTTAGGTGAGAAAGTTTAGTTCAGCCTAGTCTTGATCTCACTATGTAGCCCAGTTGGCCTGGAACATGTGATTCTTTTGTATCAGCCTCCTAAGTGCTGGTATTATGGGCATGGCCACATTAGGCTTTTTAAAACATAGTTTAAAACATTTTTTTTGGTAATACAATTTTAAGATAACAGTAAGTGAGTAAGAAAATCTTTCTTAGCTTTTTTTTTTTACCCTTGGGCATTGTTGCCTGACAAATAAATAGACGTAAAATTTAAACCAGTTTCAGATAATCTCCAGAAAGAATGTAAAATGTCATCTCATAGTTATGCTCAGTAACACACAACAGAAAACAATGGAATGGGAGTTGTTTCACAACAAGAATTACTTATCTAATGTGAAAGTTTGAAGTCCCAAGAGTGAATAACAATTGAAATCTTTTTCCACATATTGAATGTTTTCCTTTTTATAGCCCCAGCCAAACAGCAAATACAAGACTAGCATGTGCCGAGATTTGCGACAGCAAGGGGGGTGTCCACGAGGAACAAATTGTACCTTTGCCCATTCTCAGGAAGAGCTTGAAAAGTAAGTTTTGAGAATTTTCTTTCACATGAGTTTGATTTTTAGTCATTACGAGGCTGTCACATGCAGTCTTAAGTCTGTGATATATCAAAAATACAAATGAGTTTATAGTTTAGATTCTTTAGATTGCAAAAATAACCTTTTGTTTTGAAACCATTAGAAAATTAATCTGGATGCAAGATTAATAAGATAAGTGATTTCAGACCTTATCCAGGAATCTTATTTGGAGATCATTTTATACCTGGATTCTTCTACCATAAACTTCTACCTACTGAATAATAGGCATGTGTATCAATTTTTAGTGAACATC
>RJWT010040627.1:0-12477 GCA_004365215.1 Cuniculus paca
CTGGAGAAGGCCCCGGATTGTGCAGGTAGAGCAGGAGAAGGCGCATGCTTGGCAGGTGCAGAGCTGAGGTGTCAATGTACGGAAAAGAGGGTGGCAGAGAAGCAAGAAAGCCGAATAGAGATGGCTGGCTTTACACGTGCCCTGGACATAGTTCCCAAGATACACTTGGGAAGGCCCAAAGATACTGTAACTCTGGGACCAAGGGTCACCACATGGCATAGGGCAACTCAAGCAGGTTCCATTCCTTGGGGTCCCAAGGCCACTCCCTACCCCACAGTGCCCAAGGAATAAGGCCAAGACCATTGGTTTCAGTCTCTCCCTAGCATGGCGAAGCTCAGGCTCTCTCCCTGCACCCCAACTTCAGGGGCACCTCTGGCCTGCTGCTCTGGGGGTTGTTGTGCCAGTTGGGCTATGCCAAGCCTGTTATGTGCAGGGATGAGCTCTTCCAGGAGCTCTCATATTACGCTGTGAGAGGAGTCAAAGACTCATCTAGTGCGTTGCTGAGGTAGCCCCCAGGGCGGGCAGGAAAGAGCTGAAGTAGCAGATGCTGCTGTACCAGCTCACTGCCAGCGAGATAGTCAGGGAAGGCTTCTTGGAGGAGAAGGCCTTTAGGATGGGTCTTGAGACCCGGGTACATGACTGACACTCTCAGCCTGTGCACACTGAAACACTTCCCTGGATGAGGGAAACCTATGGTGATGCTGCTGGCTTTACGTATGACTCGCTGTGAATAGTCACTTTCTTCCCATAATGCCTTGCAGACTCATCCCTTCCTTTAGGGGTGGGCACTGGGGCCTTGTCACCCCTCCTTCATGACTCAGCATCAATGCCAGAGACCACCATTGGTGAGGGAGTAGTGCAGCGGGACTGTGCCCTGTAACCTGGGATGGGGCCGGCAGGGTGGGACTGAGGCTCTGTCCCACCCTGGTGCTGGTGCTGACACACGTTGCTCTCTGCAGGGTGGCCCCTGTGGGGTGCTGGCGGCCGTCCAAGGCTGTGTGCTGCAGAAGCTCCTGTTTGGAGACGAGAGTGGAGCCGACTGTGCTATGTAAGTCTGCTGGCTCTGGCAGTGTGTGCCTTTCCCCAGGCAGCTGCAGAGTGTCCAGAACAAACAAGCGGGGAAGTATGTGTGTTCCTTAATGTTTCCCGTCTCCTGGAAGTCAAGATGGGAGAGGTCACAGCGGCTGGCACAGTGGACCCACCTGCCTTCATTTCTGGGAACAGGGAGGGCTGGTGGGCATTGTACCCTGTGATCAGTGGCTGCCGGAAGCATCAAAACCGAGCCCACTGTCCCTTCAGAAGGTTGCACAGCAACTGCAAAGCCTTCCACACCCACATTGGCCTGCTGAACCTCTGGCGCAGTTCGGGGCTCCCCTCCTTTCCACACTAGCACCCCGCTGCCAACAGCTTGAACCATGAATCCCGGGTGGCCCTACAGCACATCGCTTCCTCTCCAGGCAGCCACGCATTTTCCATTTCACACATTAAGTGTTTGCACCTGGGCAATTCATGCTCCTGTAATGTCTCCGCATGGGCAGCAGGGAAGCAGGAAGCATCAGATACACCCTCCCCTTTCCAGAGATACTCTGTGAGGTCCAACAACCCAGAGAAAGCTGCAACCCCACCATGGTTGGTGCCAAGATAAAACATGGGGGCATGCGGCAGGCCAGCAAGGCCTTCCCAAGGAGGCAGCCTTCTTTCTTTCTCCTCCTCAAATGTTCAATTATTAGCTTCTACCCAGGCACACTCAGAGCTACAGAACCTCTGGGACTCGTGTTTTTCTTTTTAGTTGATATATTAGAAAATTGCACGCCCACGAACACATTACCCAGATCAAGAGAGAAAATATTCCCAGCACTTAGGAGAATCCCTTGCTTGTGGCCCATAGATACTCCACCCGCTTCCTAAGATTAGAGCTGAATAGGTCCTAAATTCATAGCTTAGTTTTACCAGTTTCTGAACTTTTTTGAAAGATACTTGCTTGTTGATCGAAATGAGTATTTTAGCACCTTTAAAATATGCCTGGGTATTGTCAAGACAGCAAGGCCAGCTCAGTTCAGAGATGCGATGCCCTGGAAATAGGGCAGGGATGGGGGTTGGCACTGGCCAAGTGTGGCTCTCAACAGGACACTTGCAGAGTACGTTATTTTGCTTTAGACAGGGTCTGAGTGAAGCTGGTTTTTTCTTTTTGACGTCTTATAATTTTTTCAATTGTTTTACAAAACACTTATCAGGTCGTTTTACAAGACAATTATCAGGTTATGGGTAGACCAGAAGATATTACGTATAAGCCCAGTTGTGTGACATTTCCATAACACAGTCTCACCTTGTCCTTGCTGGTTGTTTTGCTTCCTGCCCTGGGTCTGTCCACAGTCACTTCCTGTCTCAGCAGGGTCATACCTCTGTATTCTCTGAAGGCTGGCCTAGCATAGTGTAGTGGCTTGAGTCTAATGTCACGGGCAGAGACCCTGCCAGTGATTCCTGGAGAGGCTAACACAGCTCAGTGCTCAAGAGCACTCCTGAGTGGGTGGCACTTGCTAAGTGAGGGACCTCTGGCTGCCCTCAGAGGGTGCAGGAACTCACTGAGCACATAAGCTTCTGCCTACCTCCCTTCCTAACATGCATGTACAAGAAGCATGCAGAGCGCGCTTTCCCAGGTGCTTGGCAAGTGTATGGGGCTGAACAAGACAGATGTGGCACTTATGACTGAATGGGACAGGGGGTGACATGCGGGCTGCCAAGGCTTCATCTGCACCCAGCCATGAAGGGCAGGCTTCTTGGAGAGGGCATTTTAACCTCACTGCTATCCAAAGGAGGACGGAACCCTGATTCTCTTTCACACGCATCCTTGTACACACTTATTCTTTCCTTATTCTTTTTCCTCCTCCCAGATAACACCCTCAAAGCCTTCGCCTGATAGCTTCTCTCAGCACACATCTTCACGGAGCCCTTCCCTCACTTCCCATGGTAGACACACCTGGCCCCGCCTCTCTTACCTCCCCCACCGTGGTTCTCTTGTTCTTCAGTGGACTCACATACTCGTGTCTTCCCCTCACCCTACAGAACACAAGCTCCATAAGAACAGGGCCTTTCCAGGCTGCCTGTTCCACGACTGTGTTGCTGGCAGTCAGCCGGTTCCCTGGTCCACAGGAGAGGCCCTCAGAATTTTTGTTGAATGAACGCATGGACAAATGAATGAGCTATCCAGACAAATGAGCAGGGGAGATAGAATCATTTTCCAGTAAAGAGAACAAAATGTGCAGAGGACTGAGGGCAGAAGAAAGAGAAGAGTGGTGCTAGGGGTGGTCAAGGCTGCATTTGTAGGGGCAGGCCTGACCTGGGGCTTTGAAGTGAAGTAGAGCCCGGCTGCCAGAAGGGCCTCGGGGCTCTTGGGACCACCAACTACTATGAGCAAGCTTTGGCCCTTGTGAGCAATGTCTCATGACTCATTTTAGCCCATGGCTGAAGAATTGCTTTTGAATTTTAGTTTTGGACTTCTGGGGAAAGTTGCAGATGGTTTCCCAACAACCAGGATGTAGTGTTTACATTACTTCTATTAAGGACTGATCCTGCCCGGGTCACAAGGCTGGCTTAGCTCTTTGTTGCCTATCACACCGCCCCACTAAGGAATGTAAGGGCTTTTATATCCACATGTTAGTCAGCTTTTTGTCATTGTGACCAAATACCTGAGAATATCAGTTTGTAGGAAGAGAAGTTTATTTTGGCTTATGGTTTCAGAGATTTCAGTCCATGGTTGGTTGGTTCCTTTGCCATGGAAGAAGGGTGTGGCAGGGGAAAGCTGCTCACCTCACAGCAGCTGGGAAGCAGAGAAAGGGGAAAAAGCTAGTGAAAAAGGGGCTGGTACCATGGTGGAGTTGAGACTGGCACATGACACCTTGTCTGTCACACCATGCTACTGGGCTTAAGATGGTTGTGTGTTTGAAAGAGCCAATCATTGGGCACCCTTTGAACACTGAGATACTGTGGGTGGCTCTGTTTATGAAGGATTCTTTTTCCTCCTCTTCGCCTTAATTTAAAAATGTTCAGCACAAAAGGGTACAGAGATGTGAGTAGAGTGGAGTGGTTGTGCATGGACTGCTCTCACCCAGAGCCTTGGCATCCATGGACTGACCTGTGCATAATTTATGTTGATGGATTGGGTTGTTCGTGCTTTTGCACAGACCACATGGCTTTGGGACTGCAGCTCTCCCTTTGACTCTGAAATTCTAGGATTTCAGAAATGATCTGGCTTTTTAAAACTGGAGACATGGTCCTCTGTTGTTTGCGGGAGCACCTCAATGCCCTACTGCCAGCCAGCCTGCCACACCACCCATTTGCAGCTCGCAGCCCCAGGCTGGACCTTTTCTTTCCTGCACATGGGGTCTGCAGGCCTGGGCCAGGAGTTGTGGTTCTGTGAAAGCAGAGTGCAGGAAGCAGTAACACCCTCCAGGGCAGTTGTCCTGAAATGAAGGCTGCTTGGCAGGGGTGGTGTTTTTTCTGCAGGACTGTCTGGCCCCATTAAGACTCATTCCATCAGGCAGGCAGCCTGCCTCTCCTCCGCCGGCCTCGCCAGGCCGTGGTATTTTTCCACTTGAGGAGGGCTTGTGCCCTCAGCTATTGAGCAGAGAAAATAAGCGTTCATTCTCCCTGCAGGCCCGGACAGAGCCCCAGGCCAGGAAGGGCCCTCAGAGGCTGGTTGGCTGGGCTCAGGGATGCTATCCTATCACGTCCACTTCCTTTCTTAAATTGGGGAACTCAAAACTCATTGGAGAGGCTGTCTTGAGATACAGTGCCGAGAGCAGAAATATCGCTTTATTCCGAACCACTTGGGCAAGTGTAGGATGTAATATTCTCTGCCCTCCCCCTCCCTGGACACTTCTCCTGGGCGGAATTGAACTCTTAGAGAGACTTCTCCTGTTATAAGAGCCTGGCCAGGTGCCCGACTCCTGGCAGGAGAATGACAGATGTGTCTGACTCCTAGGTAATATGGGACCTCATAGTCACTCAGGGGCCACCAGTGAAGGCTGCTGCTGAGCTCTTTGGTGGAGGCAGAGTCTGAGTGATCCCTTCCTTCTTCCTCCGCTGTCACTGTGGGACAAGCATGCAGGCACACATGTGCACGCTGCCTTGTCAGCCCTGGGGCAGGTGAAAGGACAGAATGGCAAGACCGCAATGATGACAGGGGCATCTGACTCAGTGCCTATATTCATAGGTGGGAAGCAAAGACAGGGAGGGCACAGGGCCAGGAGAGAGGGCAGGCTGCACTTTCCCAGCCCCTCTGTGTCTCAGAAAGACAGAGAACCAGGGAAGCGTGGGAAGACTGGGGAATTACTACACAGGGGCTGTCAGAGAGATGGAGGCTCAGAGGTGCTGATAGCGGTCTGCAGGCTCAGGGAAAGGGCCCAGGCGCAGGCCCTCCTGATCCCATCACAAGGTTCTGGAAAGACGAACTAAGAGGCAAAGGGACTTTAGTTCCTAAAACCGAGTGCCTGAGAGAGTTGGTTGTACTCCCCTAAGCTCTCCTTCCTTCCTCAATGGTTTTGTTTTGTTTTGTTTTGTTTTGTTTTGTTTTGTTTTGTTTTTTTCAGTTTTTACTAACCGCAACTTTGGGTAAATTATACCCATGCCTCAGTTTCCCTACTTAAAAATGTAATAGTGCCTCTCTCATAGGGTTATTTTCACAATTTGACGAAATGAAACATACGAAGTGCTTATTAAGAGTGCCTGGTGTAAAGGGCTGGGGATCTAGCTCAGCGGTCTAAGTGTCTGCCCGGCAAGCACAAGGTCATGAGTTCAATCCCTGGTGCCGCAAAAAAAAAAAAAAAAAAGAACAAAAAAACAGTGCCTGGTGTAGATGAAAAAGGACCATACAGAATTTCAAAACAACACAGCACGTTAACAGTGGCTAATATATTGCTTGTTGCTGCATTTAGAGGCTTCCACTATGCCTGCTTCCCCAGGCGGTAGAGCGCGGTGTTCGGCAGAGTCCTCTCAGCACAGGCGCTTGAAGTGAGGTACACAGTCTGGGCATCCCACTGGTGGTAGAGGTTTTGATCGGGGAGCACTGTGGAAAGACATCCGTCCACCCTGCACACCCAGGTTGTGTGTTGGGGCCTGGAGGTGGTCGGGGGAGTAGAGGGGCTGTAACAGCTTAGCTGAGCATGGGGGCAGAGAAACTGGGTGTGAGATGGGGTATGTCCAGTGGATGGGACGTAGCCGCCTCTTGGAGGAGGGCAGGGCATGGGATAGTGGCTGCAGGGGGTGACAGAGACACACTTGTGGTTTCTGAATCCAGAGGTAAACACCTGGTCCTTCCTCCTTCATCTCACAAGCTCTGCATTCCAGGCCCCCATAGTCTTTGGTGAGGCCTCTCCTGAAACCTCGAGTGATTCTCAACATTGTTTTCCTAGTTAGCCATACCCTGGGCCAGGGCTCCCAAAGGCACGGGCTGTTCAGCTGGGCGATAGCGTGGTAACCATTTCCTCTGAAGAGCAAGACAGCTTCCTGAGCCCAGAGAGGGTCAAGCAGGGTACTAGTTTGTTTGTTTAAGAACTTTGAGTGCTTGCTGCTTGCCTCCTTGCATCAGGAGGATTTGCAGGGTCAGGCACACGGTGTCAGTTTCACACGACGTGTTGGGAGTGCCCTTCTGAGGACTGGAGTTTTCACAAAGACAGCAGTGGCAGGAACTACTGATTGCATGCCAGGCACAGGGCCGCAGGCCTTGCAAATACAATCTTGTGCCAGGCTCCCAATGCTACAAGGGGGTGCAATTGTCGCTGCCAGTTTCTGGGTGGGGAAACTGAGGGACCTCTCATTTTAAAGTAGTGGGACCACGACAGCCTGGCTGTAGATCCCTGGCTATGTGTCCCACCCCTAGGCTGTGAGCACTTGCTACCCACCATGCCGGCTGCTTCCTGGTCTCCTACTTCCTTTCTTCTGCCCTGGAAGGAAGAATAAGTTTGTGTGTGTGTGTGTGTGTGTTCTTCATTTGTTTGTTTAGTTTTTTGCTTTTTTGAGACAAGTCTTGCTGTGTAGCCAAGGCTGCCTCTGAACACATGATCCTCCTGCCTCAGCCTCCCGAGTAGTGGGATGACAGGTGTGTACCACTGTGCCCAGAGAGCGTCCATTCTCCCTCGCCCATCTCAGTATGGATTCAGGTGTTATTTAGTAGCTGAAAAGCTGGAATCCCCTCTCTGCATTCCTTTGACCCCCAGCAGGATCTTCATCAAGCCCTTTTGTTTGTGAAGAGGAGAGACCCACTCAATCTAGCTTTTGAAATTAGAAAAAAATTCACAGAATGCAGAGGAAGACAAGAAGTACAGCTCTAAGGAGTCCTAGAAATGTCACAAGGAAAGAAACATCTATATTTGGCTGTTTCCCTCACTCCCTCTCATTCCCTCCATACACCAGGAACCTCTTAGTCAACATTTTTATTGCGAGACAGCTCTTGCCACTTTTGATAGCACTGCCTGCCTGTGCTTCTTAGAATCTTTTGTTCCTCGCCTGTGTCACTGCCTGCTTTCCTCATCCTGCTCTGTCTCTTGGACCCTGATACCTCGGAGGTCTGCAGGCTCCACTCTGGGCTGGCTGCTGCTCTGCCCTTACTTGTCCTCTCTCTGGGCAATCTCTGCCCAGCCCCAGCCCCTCTCCTGCGCTTTCCATGGGTCCCTGTCCTCCTTGGTGGTCCTCATGTGCACCTTAAGCTCTGTGAGCCCAAGGTGCGGCTCTTCTTTCCACCCCAGCAGCCTCCTGCAGCCACACAGTCCTTGTCTCAATTGGTGCGCCGCCGTGTACCCCCTAAAGCCATGGGGTCATCTTTGAGTCCTTCTTTCCCCTCATGCCATGCCCATATCTGTATCTGAGGACCCAGCCAGACGGGCTGCTGTCCCCGCAGGCCCTGCAGTGGTGGCAGTGGGACACACCTGCCTACACAAGCTGTTGTCGCCAGAGCCTGGGTGTCGGCCTGGCTGAAGCTGTGCCTCAGATGGCCCCACTTGGGAGCCCTCAGAGGATACGGCCCTTTGTCAGTGCCTTCCAGCCTGCCGAGGCCCAGAGTCCCCTTCCTCCAGTGGCGCGGCTCCCTCTGCCCCCTCCTCCTCCACCCTTCCCTGAGTTTCCTCCCTTGACCTCCTCAGGAGCGTGCCTTCTGCTTCAGGCTCAGCCAGGAGGCCCAGGCTGCAGGTGAACTCCTGAGGGCCGGGGAGAAAATGGGCCACCTGCACATGCTCTGCGGGCCGCGCCATTTCTGCTCTGCGTCCCCACAGGCGCAAATACGCTTTTAATTCCCCTTGTTCACAGGCAGCTGCAGCCTTCAGATGCCCTTCGCACCCGCTGCCTGGCCCTGGCCATCGCAGACATCCTCTGGCGTGCTGGGAGCCGAAAGCGAGCCGTGGTCACCCTGTAAGTGCTTCCGAGGGCCCTGTCACCACCGCTTAGCCTCTGCTGGCACAGCTGCAGGCGCACTGGCTGTGGGCTTTTCTGGCCTTGGGTACAAGGGCTGTGTGTGCCAGGCAGCCCAGGCCGAGCGAGAGGCGGTGCTGGCCCCTGGGTGCTACCTCTCCTCTTGGAAAATCTGTTCCTGTCTGTCCTGCCTCCCCCAACCAGGGGTAACCCTAGGGAACCCTCTGAGAAAGCTTTAGCGCTGAGGTAGTACCATTCCTCTCACCCCTACAGCATGCTCACAGCTACCTGTCATCTGGGTCCCCATTCCATGCAGAGAGGTGAACAGTTGGGGTGCAGCCTGCCCTGTATGCTGTCTCCCTGACCCTCAGCAGCAGATCACCTAAGAGGAGGGGCTCTCTGAGGCTCATAGGTATCTTTAAGTACTAGGGACTGAATCCAGGGCCTTTGCGCTAAGCTGCATCCCTACCCTTCCACTTTTTAAAAACAATGAGACAAGGTCCCCTTGAGTCACTGAGTGAGGCCAACTCTCACAGCCATTGCTTGTTCGCTGTGTGGCTTTGGGCAACTAACGGACCTGTTTACCTACTTAGAAAGTGAGGGTGATAATGATTATTTAATGGGTGATTGTGAGGACTGAATGAGTCAATATAAATGAATGATATGTAATGAATGTAATACCATTACTTAGCTTGAATCATTTATCAATATAAATAGGCTATAAATAATAAATGTGAAGTGCTTAAGATGGCGTCTGCCACATATTTATTAGCCCTGGCCCTCAGGGTGGACATGGCGTGAGGGCAAATGGGGCAGGAATTGGGTTTCTCTCTGTTTTTAAGATTAAGGAATAGAAGCTCAGAGAGGGAAGGGCCACACAGCAGCAAGTGACACTGCAGGTCCCAAACCCATGCCCTGCTTCTATGCTGTGCCACAGTGGGCTGCACACCCAGAAAAGTCACTAGGCTGGTGGGGGAGGGGTCAGAGAGATGTGGGGCCACAACCCTTCCATCTGTGGAAATGATGCTGAGCCAGCACTCCCTCGTCTGCATGTGTATTTGCCAGTGTGGGTGAGAGTCAGACTTCTTCCTACTGCCAGGGCTTGGTTTACTTATTCCAAGCTTGCCCTCCTCATTCTGTTTTCCATTGCCTTTTCCTGCTAGCGAGTTCTCTGGACTCAGCTGCGGACAAGTTCAAAGCAGGGGAAACGAGAAACCCTTGGCTCCGTGCTTTCCTCCGGAGCTACCTTTTTATTTGTCCTCCTTTCATGACACATGTGGTTTTACCCTGACTGGAGGGCACAGCTTTTCTCCTGGCAGAGGATTCATGCACCTTCTTTTCCTTTTTAGGGCTTCAGGAGCACAGCAGTTCAGTCCAACGGGGAAATACAAAGCAGATGGAGTCTTAGAAACAGTACGGCTTTCTGGAAAATTGTCACGCAATCTTTGGCTTTGTTTGGGGACTGTCTCCTTCCACATAAGTAAATCCATCCCCAGCTGGGATGGGCCACCCTCCCAGGCCTGCACAGTCCTCTCCCTGGGGTTGCGGAGTGGACAGAGGCGGTGGTTTTGGGAATGGACTTCTGCCAGGGCTGCTTTATGCCCAAAAGGGCTGACAGCTCCCCTTCACCTTGAGGATGACAGGGCTGAGTGTCTCCAGCATCTAGGAGGTGCCTTTGGTTAAACCCCAGCCTGTAGCATCTTCTCTAGGATTCTCGCAGGAGGGTGGTAGCTGGGAGGAAGGAAAAGAGAGAAAGTGGAGGACTTTGATAGCCTGGGCACCAGCCATACAGTCAGACCTGGTAATATAAAAGGAGAGAGGGGCATTTCAGTAGATTTAAAAATGTGGACACAGTGAAGTTTTTCAAAAATTTCCCTCTCTTCACTGAGAATTGTGTTAACCATTTTGATTCGTTTATCCTAGTTTAGGGTACGAGGGACATTGGGACATTAATCAGTGGCTTCGTTTTGTTGAATTTTTTTTATTCAAAAGTATTTTTTCTTGACCTGCCTGAGAAAGCAACGGGGACCCAATCTGCTGCTTTTCATTACTCAGGACCCACCAGCGGTGCTTTGACCCAGCCTAACCCTTGTGATTTGGACTTGTTCCCCCGGCTGCCCCCAGCCCCTTCTCAGACACTGTAACTCGCCATGGGGCACAGCCCTCTTGCAATGCAGAGTCCTGTGCCTTAGTTTCATGATGTGGGTCTCCTGGGGCTCTCAGATGGGCCAAGGGCCGCTGCAGGGCAGGCTGCACTAAGCTGTTCTCAGGTGTGGGCTGCTGCCCAGTGCCCACTCCACAGGATCTGTGCTCTGCCCAGGGACATGGCCAGTGGGGTTCAGGCTGCAGAGGCTCACCCATGGGGTGCAGTCCAAGACCTGGGCGTGGCAACTCATCCGATGTGTGTTCCTTCCCAGCTCACGCTCCACAGTGTGTCCTGCTATGAGGAGCTGGTGACTTTCCTCCAACACACTGTGCATCAGGTATGAACAGTGATTCATTTCTGAAGCCTTTTCATTTCATCATGAGAGAGACAGTGGTGGGCTAGAGTTGTCCTCCCTGTTATCCCCACCCTGAGTGTGGTGAGGAGGCTGGGAAGAAGGCTGTGCCAGCCTCTGGGTGGCAGAGCTGAAGATAGTGGGGTGATGTGGGTCAGAGGAGTGTGGGTTTGGGGCAGGGGACCTAATCTCTCCATTGCATCATGAAGCTGGTCATGGACTCAAGGCTCAGCAAATAGCTGCAGCTGGGGCTGGACTGGGCTGGGTCAGAGGGAAAGGAGGCAGCCATGAGACAGTGGCCACAGGAGTCAAGTGCTGCTTCTGGAGGTCTGAACTCTGTCCATAGAGCAGGTCCCAGGACCAACTGAAGGGCAGAGAGGAAGTGGCTTCCTGGGTGGGTTTTGGAACTGGGCAGTGAAGGTGGAGACTTGGCCCCACTAGAGAACAACTGTGTGCCCACTGCTGGCAGTGTGGTGGGTGGGATGGGCCAGTGTGAGCATGGGCCAATCAGAGCCTCTGGAAACTCCAAGGAGGGCTGCACAAGCCAGCAGTGGGGAGGAGGGGCCGGCACATTCCAGGGCCAAGGACCTGGCTTCAGAGCCTTTAGGCCTGGCTTTGGGTCCAGTTTGTAGCCCTGAATTACAGACATCAGGCAACATACTGAGCCTTACTGTCCCTCAGTTTCCCCACTTGTCAGACTTGGATAATCACAAAAGTGCCAACAGCGGGGCATTGTGCAGTGTGTCAGAACACAGGCCTCAAGTGATGTTCCTGTTCGTTTGTGACTATGCTGGTGGCACAATCACTACTGTCGCAGTGATTTAAGGCAATCTTGGAGTGGGCTGTTGTAAAACAAAGAGGGAAACAAGACAGGGAGGGAGCAGTGTAAGACACATGACCTCGAAGGGCCCAACCCCAATGCCTTGACATCTGTGGGTCAGGATGGAAGGACATAAAAAAGCCTGAGTCCTTTTCTCCTGGCAGAAGATGCTCTCCAAGCCTCCCCCTTCTTCCTGTAGCCTTCTGCATGTGGGGTCTGCTCCCTTATCCCCAGGGAAGGCCCTGGAGGTTTTAGTGGTAAATGGGGGCAAATTCAATGCAAATAGGACAGGCTTAAATCTTCCACTATCAGAGACCCCTCCCCCAGCTTTTTCCTCCAAGGCCCATAAGGTCTGGGCATCCTAGTCCCAACTGAACCTAAGATCCAGTCGGGGCAGAAAGAAGGGAAGGCAGATGTGGGGTCACCAGAGGCACCAGTGCACCTGAGACCCTTTCCTCCCAGAGTTGTAATCTTGAGTGATGACTTGGCCCAGGGCAGCCAGGACCTGCAGAGTGACCCAAATTAGAATAACTTCCTTTCCATGTGGGCTGCTCCGGCGGGTGTGTGTGGGGGAGGGAGTCCTGGCCCAGGAGTTGGGAGCCCTGGGCTGGCTGTCACCTGTCTTGAATTCTTCCCTGGAATAGCCCAGAAGGCCATCTGCCAATGCTGGGTCCCCACCCTACCTAGAGCAGTAGGAAGGCCTGAACAGATGCCCAGGAGCCTCCTGTGGCTCATTGCTTGATCACCTGCAGCCTTGGG